>JABFEP010000937.1:0-44055 GCA_013618265.1 Fusarium albidum
CTTCTGCCGGATCTTGGACCCCCCCCCCGCTGTCATCCGACTGTCGGCTCGTCTAGGTCTGGATATCTATCATCTTTTTTTTTCTGACGGGCGCCCGCAGTGGGCTTTGTCAAAGATCCAGCACAATGTCTTTGAGTTGCGACACATACACACCGGGGGTCACCAGCCAATGAACTACAAGAGAGAGCGAAACAGGGGGGGGGAGGAGTCCAACGTCGCTGCTGCAGCATGCCGGGGCTGCTCACGGAAGAGGGTTTTTGTTTATTTTTTTGGTGTTAGCTGTCGAGAGCCGGGGAAACTCGACCTAGGGTTGATCAACTTTGCAAAGAAGGGCTCCCCCGCTTTCGCATGGGATCTTGTCCGCCATTTCTCTCTTCCCATCATCTGTATATTATGACAGGTCAGACAGGGCCGCAGCCCTGGTCCCCCAGTTTTGTTGTCCCAAAGATCGAACTGGTTCACAGGACCAGGACCAGGACCCTGCCATTCTGTTTCCAGCCATGGGGCAATCAATCTCGTGTACGACACATGGGAAGCTGGCGTTTGCTTATTACATGTGTCTCCCTCGGGTCCCACGGCAGAAAGGACCTAGATCCCAAGTGTTGCCAGAGACAGTGGCAAGCAGGATAAGAAGGAATCAGATGGATGGGGACCAAGAAATGATAATAATGACTACTGATAAGGGCCTTCTCAAGGCGACACCAATATCACAAATTCGATGAATGACCCCATAGTCGATCCTTGCTCAGAGCCACTCAGAGGTTACCAGTAGGGCTGGAGCCATTGCTGCCATAGCAAAAGAACAGTTACAAGCTGTGCGGGTAGGGGCCTTCGGAAAGGGAACACGATGGCTGCGTGATGGATCCAGTCCTCGAGATCGCACCTTTGTTTTCTTGTCGCCACCCACGGATACATACTACATGTAGTAATATGATCAGGTCTTGGAAAAGTGAGACAACTAACTACGTATTCATACATGAGCAGTCTCTTTTTCTGCGTCAGCGATTCAGTCTCGTACGACCAAAAAAGCAAGGGAGGGGGAATTCTATCAGTTAAAAAAACGACCCCAGTATGTCACTAGCGGGGCTGTGAAGCTTAGCAAGCCTCGCTCTGAGTAGTCTGGATGATCCGAGATCTTTTGAGATAGGCCTGGATATTCATACAGTACAGCAGCCAGAGAGAGTCTGACGGAATGTGAGATCTGACGGGCAGATCTGCTGACAGACAATGACCCGGACTGGTGGGTTGGGTGATGGAAAGGCAGGTACCAGGTGGCTCATTTTCCAGTTGCAACTCGAGATGCTCTGTGGGTGTGTGTGCGACCTACCTACCCGGCAGCCATGGGTCAGAGTCGAGATGACGCCAGTGAGTGCATACCCGGCAGCGACCTGCAGCGGCGGGCTGCTTCAGCTGGGATTCAAAGCATCCGTACCCGCACCCGCAACGGCGTCGGTTAGTACCTGTTGCCTCCCTGCCTCCTGCTTCCCTCTGATGCTGACCCTAAAATGCTGGACGCAACGTGAGCAGTCGCATGGGCGACTAGCGGGGGGGGGGGGAGCCCCCATGCCCTCCGTCACGGAGAGAGGCCAATGAGCAGAGGCGAGGGAAACAAAAGAAGCAATTATGCTCCCCCCACTAGTCCAGGGTCCTCCTAGTGGAGAAAAGAGCTAACCAGGGCATCCTAGAGTTTGGCCGGCATCTTTTTTTTCTTCTTCTTTTTTTAGGGGGCGGAAGCGAGAGCCCATCCCACAAGTTACTATCCGACAAGAGTTTCTTTCGGTTTCATCCGGTCACCATGTTCCACCGACTCGGCCAGTGTTTCAATCTTTTTGGCAATGGGAGTGACCGGCTTCAAGCTCGTCCTTGTGCATATTGGCAAGTTGAACAGAGTCTGCCATTGCTGGCTGGAATCCCCCAATTACTGTCCAGTAACTTGGCGGATTGATTAGACCATGCCTGGGCGTCCTGCAAGCTGTTGTCTGCCCTACAGATCGATGATCACTGGCAAGACGTTCCCCATCAGCGATCCAGTACCGATGCTGATGCCGATGCTGATGCTGGCTGGACGCTCACTTTGAGACACGGGCCGAGGGTTCGCACCACGATGGCTTTCGGTTCGTGGGAGGTTCGCAGGATACTCCGTGCGGATAGAGAGAGAGAGTGTCGTGTAGCAAAAACCTTTCGGGTCGTGCCTGTGCGTTGTGACGCCCGGGAGGTTGGGACGGACGGGCCAGAAGAGGGAAAGGCGAGCCCAAGTGATGGGCGAGCCGGCAAATGAAGGCCTGCCAAGGAGAAGGGATGGCTGCATGAACGCGGCTGCGTGTCTAGCATCAGGTTCGGCAAGACTGGTTTTTTTTTTTTTTTTTTTTTTTTGACGCTGAGCCGCCATGGAATCCAAGCGAAAGAGAGGAAGCGATCCCCTACCGGTAGAGTACCTGGACGGGACCCGACGCCTGCGAAATGTGCTCCAGCTGCAAGTTGAAACTTGACACCTCGCTGGCATCCGAGGTAGACACCTAGGCTTCTCTCTCTCACTGGCAGGCCACGGAACCACCGAGCCAAGGGTCAAGTCACCGAGGGCATCGCCACCCCGATCAAATAAGAAATGTCTCGCCATGTGAGCGCCGCATGTTTGAGAAGTGTAGTTAGCGATAGCAAACAGGGACCTCAACGGGGAAGGTTGCCAGAGAAGCGCTAAGAGCTATAGGCGACGGATAGGAGTCCCCGCGAGTCTAGGACTAGTACATAGTATCCGTAGCACGCGACGGGATTGCTTTTTTTTATGTTTACTAGGTGCTTGACATGACGGAAATCAGAACTGATAATCCCGAGGGTATTCTAGTCATTAACCAACAAAGACATTTCAAAGGCCCAGGCTTTGGGTTGCGTTCCTCAGCCCGAGTTCAGAGAGCTGTGTGTGTGTCTGGTATTAGTGGTCACTTGACTTTGGGCTTTGATCTGGACGCAAGAGAGAGAGACTCGATGGAAATAGGTTCCGGGCGGGTGATGGCACTATCCAGCGCAGCCGGAATGCTGAGAAGATTGCTCCCAGGGGAACCGGGGCGCGAGGTATGCTGGCAATCTCTTGGGTAAAAGTGCCCGCCAGGGCTCATCAGATAGACAACCACAACAACCACAGCGACAGCGACATATTCAGTACAGAGTAGTATTCAGACTATTACAGAGTATTCCAGATTGTGAGTTCGCCAGCCATCCCGAGCGACAACCTCAGAAGCCACGCCACGGCCAAGACGGTTCACTCTGACGGGGGGCAAAAAGCAAGCCATCTACGGCCGGGCTGGATGGAGGTCGTGGGGCTTGTTTCCTCCCCCCCACTGGCCCGCCGTTTCTGAGTGAGCCATAATTATTTTACTCCCTGCAGCTGAAGGGGACCATTTGCGGGCGACTAGTTGGGACGCCGGCAAGTGATATCACCAACCCGTACAGGAATATGTAACATGCCCTGGCAAGTTGCTGCGGCAGGGTAAGATCCGATCAACGGCTAGCGGGCTGGAGGGCTAGATGAGGGCCGTCGCTTTGTCCATCGTGCACATGATTAGTCTCTTTGATCATACACATAGTAGGAGGGAGGGAGGAATAGTAGAGCGGAGAGCAGGGTTAAAAGGGTGGCTAGTTAGGGACAAAGGCCAGATCGAGGAGGGAGTAAACTTTACAGACTACAGGCCAACTAACGATGGCTGCCCAAGCCAAGAAATGGGATGAAGTGTGACTCTTCTTTCCTCTCGCGAACAAGGTATTTCTGCTGCTGCTGCTATTGTTGTCACTGCAGCTCGTCGTGCGGGAAAATGGGTTCCATCTGTTCCCTCGCCTGGGGCGGACCATCCAGAACACGCGATGAGATGCGCTGCAAATACGAATAGCAAGCAGGGACCCAACCCAGAGCTGACTGGAGTCAGGAGCGGGAGGGATTATCCGCTGGGGCGATGAGCGCTTGCATATCCGAATGTGTCTTGTCTCTGGTTTATGCGTGTCTCTCTGATGTCTCTCTGGCTCTTGGCAGTAAAAAAGGAAAAAAAAAAAGAGAACCAAGTTGCTGTATCCGTACTTCGTAATGGATGCAACTTGTCGCGGAGATCTAAGCGATCTCTACTCTGTAGAGCGGAAGGGAGCTAGCGGTGGTAGGGAGGAGGCAAGGCACGAGGCAGGCAGGAGGGGTGGGAGGCGTTAGCTGTGGGTGTGCCTTCCCAAGTGGGACCGCACTAAGGCCGCCATCATCCCTGCTCCCGCGGCAGCCACCGGTCCATCGTTTCGACCGCTCCAACGTCGTCTCGGCGCGCTGGGGTGTGATGTGCGCATTCCTGACTGCACGTTGCTTAAAGGCTCCTGCTTCCCTTTGACCCCCGAGCGTTTGAGGGTGATGAATGATGCAAAGAGGGAAGGACTTGTGCTTGCTGTAGCTCGCCCGCCTCAGTTGTAACCTGCCTCTATTATTCGCCTTTCATTCTTTCGAGTCCCCCCCTTTTTTTTAATTAACAAAAAAATTGCAACTGAACCGCAATCACTGACTTGCACAGACCGGCAGTGCACGGCAGTCGCATCGTGGTGGCTCTTGCCCTGTGCAACCAAACAACCGCCTCCCTCAGGCTCCTTCTCTGCCCTCATTCGTTTCCTCTGCGCCGCCGTGCAACTACCTTTCACATCTCCCTCCTCTACTTCTTCTGCCCGCACCCCTCTCACCAAGTGCATCCCACTCCAGACCCAATCTCGAGACCATCCTCACAGCAGGAAGGAAGCACCACTTGACATATAACGGAGCACCCGAGGCGCAGGACCTGGGTACCTATACACCGCAGGGAAGAGGGCAGAGCAACTCAAGCAAGAACAAGGAATCACAGCGGGGGATCCGAGAAGCACCGCTTGAAGCGACTTTTGGTGCATGCGCAACAACGCCTGACGTTTCTCGGGGCCGTTGTCCGTCCTATCGTGCAACAGAGTCGCTTCTCACCACATCGTCGAATCAAACGAAGCCGACCTCGAGCCCCCAAGTCACTGCAGTCGCCATCGTGGTGGTGATGGGCTGCTTTCGTCGTCGCTGTTTGATATAGCCACTCCCAGACTCAGACTCGGATTCAGCGCCAGGGTAATCCGTGCTATTCAGTTTCAATTCCAATCTGGACCGTGATCCGTTTGGCCTTGTTCTCATTGAACGCCTAATTCCCACTACGCGTGGCTCTGATTCACCCAAGCATCACCATCACTCACTCATTCACTTGCACCTCGCCTCGAGCATCGTCTTTCCACCACTTCCATTTCTCATCACCTCGGATCTGGTACGTTGCAATGCAAAACCACCTTGTCTCCTCGTACACCTCCGAGTACGAGCACAGCCCTTGGTTTTCTCCCACTTCGCTAACACCATCTCACCCAGGTATCCTGCGCAACGTCGTCTTGTCTTTCTTGACCCGAGGTCCAAGATGGCGAATGGATTCAACCGCCTCGAGCGGTTCTTCGCCAAGAAGAAGACGACCGCTTCTACTGACGCTGCTAATCCCGTGGTGCCTGCTGTCCAAACCACAACACCTCAATTTCCATCACCCTCCTTCATCCGTCCCACGACCAGTCGCATGTCTGCTCGAGAAGAGGTCAGAGCACAGCCCACCACCCGAGTTCCTTCCATCCCTGGCCCAGTTTCTCCTCATCGGATGGGCTCGATGAGTGCCCAGAGCCCTTCATGCTCAGAATTCTCCAACTCGCAATACTCCCTTCTCAAAACCCCTTTCATGCCCACACCAACAGGCTCATTCTTGGACGGCTTCGACGTTTACCAGTTTCCTCGACCACCAACTCATCATGGGGAAACTCCACCTCCGTCTACCTGCACCTCCAAATCGTCCATGGAGATCCCAAGCGAGCGCAGTCTTCCGCCTCACTCGTCGCGCGAACCCACCGTTGCGGCTTCCAGCCTGGACACTCCGCCCTCTTCCGACTTTGAGGACTACGAAATTCGCGGCCCTCGACACTTTCTGAACAAGAGACTCCCCTCGCTCCCCCAAAGAAATCCCCCCACACCAGACTCTTCTCCTGAGCTTCAACCCCTTGCCGACTCGCAGCTCAGGCTGTCAAAGTCCATCAACTTCCTCAACACGGCCGTGTATAAGGATATTCGGCGCCACCTTGATGATCCTCTGGAACAGCCTCGGCTCCGAAAAGCCGCCAGCCAGTCGAGTCTCGCGCTCTCTTCCTGCAGACTTTCTGTGACCAGCTCCACGCTGCGGGAGCCTGACTTCCATGACTTTCTCAACCTGAGTGACGACGATATTGCCGAGTCGAGCCCGGAGAGCTCCTCCTCCCTGAACGTGAACGATACCCCGATTTCATCCAAGGCTCCCTCGACCATCGACTCTCCTCGCCAGTCTTTCCTTGCGCTTACCCCCGCCGACAGCACACCCGCCAGAACTGCCGCATACGAGGCCGCTAGGATCGCCCACCGCTACAACTTTGACCTGGTATATGTTGTCAACCTCTGGCCTGACAATGGAGGCTTCCGAAACTCGGGCCCTGATTATGATGTCGCCTCTGTCAGCTCCAGTTTTTCGATGAAGCAGCCGAAAACCATGACGGGCCGCCTTCTCGCTGCTTATGGCCTGGAAAATGCCCACTCGCCATTCCAAATCTGCCCATCTACCCATGCCAAAATTCTTGGGGCTCCAGGATGGATTGAGTATCGAAATCAAGACTCGCGCGGTGCTGAGTTCGTACGCGGCTATGCTCACGCCTTTTATACTGGCCAGTACTCCCAGTTGGGATCCATCGCCTCTAGAAACTCGCCCTCCTGTACGCAACCTACCAAGGCTGATCGCGGGATTGTCTTCGCAGCCTATCGGAAGCCCAGAGTTGACGGTAGCATGTTGGGGGTCGGTTCCAGCACGGCCGAGCTGGCAAGGATTCATCGAGATGCCGAAGCCCTCGTGGGGATTCTCGTTGACTTTCATGTCGCGGACCGCCTTCGACAGCCCCAGTCACCCTCTCGGCACTCTGAAGAGACGGGGCCAATGCCGGATCAACGATTGGGTGCTCCCCAGGGCTAAGGAGTGGCCATTTACCAAGGCTCGCCATTTTGAGCCACATTTATACGACTCGATTTCCTTGGTGACTTGTACCGAGCCAAGCGTCACTCTCGACGTTGCCTTGCCTCGGGCATCCCCCCCTTCTTTTCTTAATTATTTCTGCGCATGATACCTCAACGGGCGGTCGGCATTCAGTTTTCAGTGCAATGATGCAAAACGGTCATGAACGGGCGTCGTGGATCGCTTCTTAGGGCCAGCGAGACAGACCGGTACGGATGTGATGAGGTGATAACGGGACACGACGAAGGATATGTTTATGCGATTTGAGCGAGGATCAGCGATGGTATGTGATTTATCTATCGAACGGATGATGTGTGGATGAGCAACGTGAGATGCTTGAAGCATCTAGTAGCCGCGGGACCAGCCCCGATGAGCCAATCCTGAATTGACAATGTCTCTCGAGACAATGAATTGCTGTTTTATTATCTTTTATCAACACGGAGATACAATGATGCCTCAGCGTGGCCTTTGTCACGAGAAGCATTTGAATGGCTGGATAGCACTAGTGTTTGATGTAGCATTAACTTATTTCAACAGTCGATGAGCGAGATATGCCTCAAGCCAGAACCGGAATTTGGTCAAATCTCTAGAGAGGTAAGTTAGGTGTTGTACCAGTTCAGCGAGCCTATTTCAAGCTTGGCCACCTCCAGGCCCTCCCCCCCTTCCAGGCCGCCGAGCATGTCGCGCTCCAGCTGGGCGCTGGGCAACGAGGCGAGGGAGGACCCAGGTCCGGACGCCCTCCATCTCGGGGTTTGAAGTCGAGGGGTGACGAGGAGGCAGTTGGAGATGATGGCGGTGGGGGTTGCGAGGGTGTCGGCTTCCTTCGATGCTGTGTCTTTTTGATCATTGACGGAGTCGACAGCGAATTTTCTCAAATATACTTACTTGATCACATAGGAGTTGACAAGTTACACAGCATACTTTTTACTGTAAGGAGCAATGGCCGGTCGGGGATCATGTCCACGGATGATGCCCCAAAAGACACGCCTGGCGGACGGCGTCCATGGCGGATGCTGGCTCGTCGAGGACCAGCACGGGCAGCTTGCCTAGGACGACAATTGCGAGGCTGAGCTTTTGTCTTGTTCCCACTAGAGAAAGAGCTTCGGGGCCCAGTGTATGGGCGTGGGGAGTCAGGTTTGGCCGTTTTCGTGAGGTGGTCGACGTTGCTGTTGATGTGCTTGATGCCCTTGAATCCGGGTATGGAAGGGAGTATTGGTGTGTTTAATTTAATAAAGTCGAGAGCACCATAATGCGGGTAAAACTGTTTATATATAGTAGCTCTTCAGATTCAAAATGGTGATGATCGAAATAGCAGATATCAGCACAAAGATGGCGTATTCAAAAAGCCCGGCGAGTCTCAGCCAAAGTCCCGCTGAGAGGCCATGATTTTCTATATTCGAGTTCGTTTGACCCCCATAAGCTGCTCATCATCAGTGAGCCAGTAGGGCCCCCCAAACGAGTTGATTCGATACGCCCAACACTGGAGCTTCCTCGTCAGAGCCCATGTCCATACCACCCGGCCCGGCCCCTTGTGATCCGCTGCCTATGTGATCGAGCAACGGTTTGTCTGTCCTTTATAGAAGAACCGGGAATCCCGCGTCGATGGCAGGTTCGACCTGGTTCACCTCGTAAAAGCCCTCTCTGACGATGCTCGCCGACGAACGTAGCAGGCAAAGCTCGAGCTTTTCGCTGCGTTTTCGGTCCAGGTCACGGGCCCTAATCATTTTCTTCAGTTTTCTGGGGAAACCTCGCTTGTCCCGCCGCCTTGATCTGATTCCACAGGCGCACATGCTCCGACACGGCGAGCTCTTCCCAGAGCGTGTTCTGCTGCGGGGAGATGGACGCCAAATCCGCGTATGAGAGGGCATCAAGGCTGACGGATCCCTTTCAGGGTAATGTCTGGCTTACTGAGACAAAAGCAAGATCATCTGCAAAATGTGCTTGCCTAGGGCCCTCGCCTGGTCTCTCCCCTTTCGCTATCTTATCCGTAGGTATCCCAGGGGAGATTGCGGGATCAAGTCAATGAACGTAATAGTAGCGCATGACAGTCGCTGACCCCACGGAGGTTCGCCAGGTACAAAGAAGCGATTCGACGAGGACAGAAACAAAGGAATGGAGCAGAGGACAGCCAGAGTAGCGAGAGGAAGCCCGTAGACGGAAATAATGAACCCAATAGGGTGTCTGACAACCAAAACGAGGAGGTTCTTGTAAGCGAGAGCACCTCCAAGTGGCCGAGCGAAAGTTCGCAAGTCAAACAAGACCATGCCAGTTGTGAGAACGAGACCACACAAGTATTCCTTCTGGCCTCTACTTCTCTATAGCAGATCGAAGAGCTGCGGCTGTGTACTGCGAGATTCAGCACAAGTCGAAAGATTCAAAATACACATACCAGTGTTGTTGAGGAGCAGTCATTATTTCAAAAACGATAATCCTTCATCATCGTCGAGTAAGAGTGGGAAATAACTAGACAATGCGGTTGGATATATTGGCTCAACGATCGAGAAACGAAGCAACTCAGCTCATCGCGTTGATTATCTATCCAACACTACGGACGAGGTCGAGTTCAACCGTCGCCCTGACCCGGTGGGCGTCAACCTCTCGTGTTGACGGACTGGACCATCCTCTCTCTGCAGGGGTAGTAGCAATCCGAAAGGGCGAGCCTCTTCAGCCCAGATTGTCTCAAGATGCTCAGCCTTCCTCTAAACAAGGGTATCTATACGACGTGCACATCCTTAGTTCGGGCGGCCGACTCTCTTTAGCCCACACAGACGCCCTAACCAGTGCCGAATGCCGACCGTCCATAAGATCGTCTGTCTCGAAGCGGCCTCCTCCTGTGAAACTCGTTTGACCGTGGGTTGGCATAATCCTCATGCTTGATCACGCAGGCTCAAACTGCCATGGTGTGGGAAAACCACGGACATCATCTAGGAAAACGAGCGGCACATGCCCGGAACGTATCCCAAGGTTGTGGGTTGCGAGGTTCTAAATGCTTGAGGCCTGCATCTTGATCCCGATATAGACAGAATGCCTTAATCGAAGGGGATTCTTCGCAGACCTTGACCAGTGCCCCTCTTCTTCATTTCCTGCGCAGCTGCTATGCTGCTGGGGACTTTGATGCCGCAGCAATCGCCCCATCCCGTACCGTCGTGCGCGAGGCCAGTGTGTGCGTGGCCATGATGCGCTTCATGCTCAGCGGTATCTTCACCAGTGTCCGCGGCGTCCTCTTCACTCATGCCGTCGGCCGCTGGCACCAGAGACCCAAACAGGAAGTGCTGCATTACCGGGAGTTTGCCCAGGACTTCTGCAACGAACATCCGACGCATTCCTCCGTCGATCTTGGTCCACGATTTTGCCGACGAGATGTCGTCAAGCATGGGGCTGTGCCATCGCAGACCCTTGACAGTCTTTGTGCTGTTGACGAAGCTGACCTGGCCGAGGTACATATACTCCTTGCCGAACTCTTCCAAGGTGAGGTCTTGGTGGATGGCACGTGGAGTGATGAATGGATGGTGTAAAAGTTGTGACGCGCCAAAGAGGAACGGGAGGAACTGATAATCATCGAGTCCCCAGACTCCATGAGATCCCGCCGGCTCCAAGTAGTAGGTCATCTGAACAATTTGCATCACCTCCAGGTACCGCACGAAGGCACGCAAAACGATAGCCTTGAAGTCGGAACGTTGCAGCAGCCCCAGCTGATAGAGGCATAGAAGCCAGATCATGAAATTAAGCTCGTGTCCAGAGCCATAATCAATGCGGTTGCCGTTACCAAACGACTGGCACAGGTAGGTCGAAAGCTCGGCGATACCGTCGTCGTCGTCGAGGCCAAGTTGCCGGTGCCAGGCTGGGCTCTTCTCTTGTACAAGCTCAAGGAAACCACGGAATGCCTTGTTGCCAAAACGCGAGCCGCCTTGATCATTTGGAGGTGATCTGGCCACCAGCTGCTCTGCCTCGTCAAGTATGCTCAGGATGGTCCTGACATTGATGCTCAGATCATCGTCCGTGATCGATGAACGCGAGGTGTCGACCACAGACTCCGAAAGCCCGAAAACCCAAGCCGTGATCAGTTTGCAGGTTGGAGAAGACAGAAAAATATCATGGTCTTTCCTTGACAAGATTCTGCGTGACGGTGTCTTGTAGGTCCAGTTGGACGCATCGGGTCGTGACGGCAGAGCTGGTGTCTCGGGCAAGGGCGTTGGGTTCGAGGGTCCTGCCCGCCGCCTGCGAGGTTCAAGTTTGGGAAGTCGGTCTTTCAGGTTTGGGATGGAGGGGGCCGCGCCTTGCGAGGGTGCGGGCTGATTGGGGAGTTGCGAGGTCATTTTGCTTGGCTTATTTGATGCTGCCGGACGAAGATGAAGATGATAAACTAGAAGCGTAGGAGAGGTGGGGGGAGTGATGCAAGTATCCTGACCGTACCTGCCTAGGTAACTAGCATAAGAGTTAGGTAGGTAGGTACCAAGGTAGGTAGGCGCCAGTGCCGGACCCCACCTCGCCGCCTAGGTAGGTACCTACGGTAATACTGCGCGGCACACCAGACGTCACGGGTCCTTCTGTCTGGGGCTCTGTGAGCCTCAGGAAAATTTCCTTGCCATCGATCAATAGCATACACCATCGCCTTGGTATTCATCTGCGACACCAATGTCATGGCTCCCTCCGCAGAACCTGCAGCAGAGCTTTCGCACCTGCACAAGGCAGATGGCTCTGCCACGTTCTCTTACGGTGGATATGCTGTGGTTGCGGCCGTCAACGGCCCTGTCGAAGCTCAACGGCGGGATGAGAACTCTTTCGAGGCTCTTGTGGACGTCATTGTTCGACCTGCCGGCGGTGTAGGAGGTGAGATGTCCGAGAAAGGGCCAGAAGGACAAGTTTTTCTCATTCACTCTCCGCAGGAACCCGTGAGAGGCAGCTCGAATCAATCCTCCAGGCTGTACTCAGGCAGCTTGTTCCTGTGAGAGATTACCCCCGATGCGTGATCCAGATCACTCTCCAGGTGGCCGAGACACCCGAGAATGCATATATCAATACGAAACTGGCCCAGGCGCAGCTGGTAAGATATCAAGCACCTCGGGCAATACCCCCATGGTCCAGGCCGCTAATCTTGATGCAGAATCTTCCCATCATTCCTGCACTTCTTCATGCATCCATTCTTGGGCTCCTCAGCGGTGCGATTCCCCTCAAGGCCATTGCTGCGGCAGCTATCCTTGCAATCCCGGAGGAAGGAAAGGACATAATCATCGACCCGACTGCGGTCGAGGCCGACCGTGCAAAGTCGGTGCATGCTCTCGGTTTCACTTCCCAGGACGAGCTTGTCTTGTCAGAAAGTGAGGGATCCTTCACTCCCGATGAATGGGCCAAAGTTCTGCAGCTTGGACAGCGTGTTTGCTGCGAGCACGAACAGCCTGGTTTTGATACGGCCATGTCCGGCAACGGCCTGGGCTCGAAGAGTATCAGGCAGTTCATCCGCTTGGTTATGGAGGCCAAGGTGGCAGAAGATCTGTATTGGAAGTGATGCCCCGTCTCCCGGGCATGGCTATCTACTCAGCCAATTCTGACTCTAACCGCCGGCCGAGATGAGTATCAAACCTGTCGCCCCCGCGCATAATTTCAAGATCTCGCTTCTCAGGTTTGCATTGATCTCAGTATCAGGACGCGGTCGAGGCATGGAAGCCCGCCTCGCACCTAGAAAGTCCAAACATTTGATGACCAAGTGGCAACTTCCAAGCATGGAGAACCTGCCAAATGTCACCGGCCGGCCAAGGTCTCGACTTTCCTAGCTGTTTCTGCCTGCCAGGCGAAGAGTTGGCACAGCTCCTTTCTGGTCGATGATCCAGACGGTGTTTCACCATAGCCTCAACCAGCCCAAGGGTGCCACCTCGCATCGCTTCGACGGCACACCCAAAGCCGGTGTATTACCATATAGAAACGAATCAAATAATGTGAACATTTCCGACTTTTGGTTGCATTTCTTGCCATCCACCAATGTTCTCGATCAATGTGATGGCACAAGAGTGCCTAGAAATAGTAGCCATTCACACCCGTTGTCACGCCTGGTCGAGCATCATATAACTAACTCACGGCAAGGCCCCCCGAAAAGCTTCCGTCTTAAGACCCTGCCCAGAGAACTGCAACAGCTTGTCCTATGTACAATTCTTAGGGCAATAGATTGTGGCACCTGACTCGCTGCAAATTTCCTGGGTCATGCCTTTGGAAAGGGGGCCAAGGGTCGGGGCTTGAGACGGATTGCCACGATGTTCGCGGGCCGTGTTTTCCAGTCAGCCCCAGCCCATTAATGTGACATTGATCAGGATACGCAGCAGCCTATCAACCCAGTCACACGCTGTGATTGAGCATTTGTTTTCGTCCTTGGCTCTGCGGGTCTTTGATTCGCGACGTCACAGTTGATGGGAATATCTGACCGTTTGAGTCGCAAGAGTTACAAAACCAGACCTGCCAACTCGCTGCAGTGTCCACCGCGGGGAATAAGGAGAGAAATACGGATACCGACGGAAGGAGATGCATGGTTCTAGCAGAGTTGTTTCCCATTGAAAGAGGGAGACGAGGAAGAGACGAATGACTTGGAGCGGCGTTTCCGGGGGTCAAAGCAACTTGCCCGGGAGACTCTTGAATCAGAAATGCACGGGAAGATGGGAGAACAGAGCAGCAGAGTGCCAAAATACTGTGGCTGTGGCTAAACGGCATGGCTAGAAAGGAGCCTAGCCCAGAAGGGGAAACCTGCGACAAGCCCCAAGCCGTTAGAAACCCATCGCCGATCTAGAGCAGGGTCCACCTCCTGTCACGGAGTGCCCAAAACCGCGGCGCGGATGAAGACCCCTAGGCAATATGCTGCAACGCCATTGATCTTGACCGTCTCAGCCAGCGCCAGACGAATAGGTAGCCCGTGGCAAGCAGGGGAAAGGGGCTGCTATCGCTGGGTGGTTGGTTCCTGGAAGGGGTTTGTTATTGTCTTCCCGGGCCGGCACCATCCCAGTAAGCGCGCCGTAGCCGACGATGGAAGCTGCGACTCGAGAAGCGGACGTGCAAGCGAGGCAGATACGGGATAGAGTATTAAAGTCCGGCAGGAGCACCTTTATCGACAGCGATCCAGTCGGCTCGGCAGCAGGTCTCCCTTCATTGTTCGATACTGCCCACTTCTAGGCATTTGTTAATTCGCTCGTCTTCCATTCTTTTTTCTTTTTCGTTCATTCTTTCACTGCTGCTTTTCGACGAGCCACGGCACCTCCAAAGTCTACGCAGTAAGAGACTCTGGGAGTCTCCTGCAACACGCCCACGTCCCATTGCTCCTGCTCGCTCTACCGCTCGCTTAAGGGATTGACTGCTTTCGCTTGACAACTGCCTGTTGATTAGCAAGCCCTGCTCTGTCTGTCGCCCGGACTCTCTCTTTTTTGTCCTGGCTTTGGTGCTGCGCGCCTTTCGACCTCGGATACAACAATTCCTGCACGCTGGCCTCGTGTCCGTCGGGCTTCTTCGCTGGTCGTTGAAGGGTTGCGCCTTTTCCATCTTGCATTGCATCCTGCAGCTTGCGACCTGCAGCTGGGAGTGGTTGACGTGTTGGGTTGCATCCTGCACACTGCAGCTGAAAACCCTCGATCCTTGGACCTGGCTTATTCTGCCTTTTCTCCTTGTTCCCTTCCGGCTTTGCTGCTGTTCAAATATCGACAAACCCCTGCTCATCTCCATCTTCAACCCACAGCCCGCCCACGACAACTACGACCAACACAACTGCTGGAGCAGCATCGGCAACCGGTAAAGACAACCAAAACCAACAAGAACGAAAAGAAAACCAACGGTTGTTGGCCCTGCGTCCCCAGAGGTCCCAGTGTCTCGGTGCTTGGTTCTAGTTGCTCACGTCACCCACGTGTGCCTGGTCCTGCTGCGGATTCTGCTGCCTCATCACAGCCAACGCCAATCGCGGCGAGTTCCTCTCACTCGGCTCGGCTCTTGTGTCTTGGGCGCTATTTCCATTCCTGGTGCCCCCCCCGCAGCTGACGGGGGTTGTGGCGAGATTGATTTGACAACGGTCTCTAATTAGCAAAAGCCGTCACGGGGGTCTCGGGTATCAATTCTCGATTAACGAAGACGTTAAGCCTGGGTGAGTATTCACCCAATTGGGTGCTCTGTAGCCCGCCGCCCGCCGAGGTCCACATCCTTGGAACAGTGGCTATTGGTATTGGAAGGGTGACCGACTGACGCGGAATGCCAGGTGATTGTGATCGAGATTGATTCATCAATTAGCCGCTCATCCTAGTGTTCCGTCCAGCGGAATTACTGGAAAGCGAGGTCGCAAGATCGAGACAAGATAAAACTCCGTCTGCGACGTCACTCGTGGTCGGGCCGGCCCCTGGAGGGTTTCTTCCTGAGTGAGATTGATCGGTGCGACGTGGACGCTGTGGTGGTACCTGATACATCGACGGCATTCGAAAGCCTGGGCTACCTGGGTTCTCCGCTTCCAGTATCCGCTTGTCTCCGCATTTGGTCCCTGCCGGACTTTGCTACAAAGAGGTTTTTTCGGTTCCTATCGCCGGCTGACAAAACGCAACGCAACGCAACGGAGCAAGTGAGAGGAAAGTAACAAGCAGACGAGGTGTGTGTTTACCGCATTGAGCCCCTAGCTTATTAGGTTGGTTTTTTTCTAAACCATATCTAGGCACCGTTTCTCACAGCTTCTAAGCCAGAAAAAGAAAGACTGGGCGCGTCCATCGTCACAATCACAGCATCCCGCCGGCCAATGCCCTCGGCCCCCCTCCATCAAGTCTCCCAAGGCTCCAAGTCAAGTCCAGTCTCCTCCACCAGCACCGGGAAGATGACAGGCGTACTTTTCGCCCAGTCTCCTACAGCTCCCCACCCGGCTCTTGGCAGCCCCCGGGATGGAGGTTGCTTGTCTCCCCCTTCTCATTCTTTTGTCCTTAATAAGAGCGCATTCGCCGACGACTCCGACAGGGACGAGACAGCAGCAAAGGGAGCGGCAGAGCCATCAGACGCTAGCCAGTTGCCACTGCCCTCTCCTCTGTCGTTGTCGTCCCCCGCGCATACCCCTGGCCTAGCCTCGGACACTTCGAAAACTCCCTCTGCGTCGTGTTTTGCCGCCGCTGTAGGAGATTGTGGACCCTTGATCACAGCATTGTCAACTCCCCAAGAGGATATGGCACTCGTGGATTCATCATCCGTGCCCTCTTCCTCTTCATTACTACCCTCCACTTCCTCCTCGGCTCAACCATCTGGGACGTTTTCTTCTCTTCAACAACAAGCTCGCCACCCAAGCCCTGGTCCTAGGGCTCTGGCCTCGGTCTCCCGACACAACAAGCCGGATGCTCTTTCTCTGTCGCCTTCGGCCTCGCTCAACAACATGCTTGCTTCTCGCGATAGAAAGGGCTCTCTGTCCCAGTCTCCGCCCACCTCATCGTCCATGACGGCTTTTTCTAGCATCTCAAGCGTTTCCATGAATGACTCCACCGCCGCATCATCTCAGAGTCTAACTGATGCTCTCAACGACCTCGCCAAATCACGCTTGAGCTCTGCAGCGAATATACCCACTCCCACCACTGCCCGGACTCACACTTCCACCGCCAGCGCCGACACAAGTGCATCCGATGTAGCCACAGTCCTCGCTTCCACACTTCAATCACCATGCTTCTACCATCAGCGCTTTGCTGATGCCATCGACATTGGCAAGGTTCTCGAAGAGATCAAGAATGACGTTTCCATGTCTCATTCGCGCCTAGTCGCGACGGCGACTGGCGTTCGAGAGGTTTCGAAGCAACTTCAGCGTCGTCCCATCAAGCGCGCCGTCCGAAATATCATGATTGTCACCAAGGCCCGTGACAACCAGCTTGTCTATCTCACTCGCGAGCTCGCTGCCTGGCTCTTGCGAACCCCACGGTACGGCTCCGACCTCGGCGTCAACGTTTATGTCGACGCGAAGCTTCGTGGCTCTCGACGTTTCGATGCCACTGGCCTCCTCGCTGAGAACCCACGTTTTCAGCACATGCTCAAGTACTGGACGCCAGACCTCTGTTGGAGCCAACCCGAGAAGTTCGACCTTGTTCTGACACTGGGCGGCGATGGCACCGTTCTCTTCACTTCGTGGCTCTTCCAGCGGATTGTGCCCCCAGTCCTCTCCTTCAGTCTCGGAAGTCTCGGGTTTATGACAACGTTTGAGTTCGAAAAGTACAAGGAGCACCTCAATAGAGTCATGGGCGATGACGGCATGAAGATCAACCTTCGGATGCGTTTCACCTGCACCGTACACCGGGGCAGCCGTGGATCTGGTGCCCCCGGCGCGTCACAACCCGAGGAGTCGGAGCAGTTTGAGGTGCTCAACGAGCTGGTCATCGACAGAGGCCCGTCTCCTTACGTCTCCAACCTCGAGCTATTTGGCGACGACGAGCTCCTTACCGTTGTGCAGGCCGATGGATGCATCTTCTCTACCCCAACTGGGTCCACTGCC
Source organism: Fusarium albidum (assembly GCA_013618265.1). Classification (NCBI taxonomy): domain Eukaryota; kingdom Fungi; phylum Ascomycota; class Sordariomycetes; order Hypocreales; family Nectriaceae; genus Fusarium; species Fusarium albidum. Next base: position 17,551 of record JABFEP010000937.1, read on the forward strand.
TATTCTCTCTCGGCTGGCGGTGCCCTCGTTCACCCAGATATTCCCGCCATCCTCTTGACACCCATCTGTCCTCACACCCTCTCATTCCGACCAATGGTCCTCTCGGATACCATGGCCCTCCGCGTTGCGGTCCCCCGCAACTCCAGAGCTACGGCATACTGCGCCTTCGATGGCAAGGGCCGCCTCGAACTCCGCCAGGGTGACCATGTCACTATCACTGCCTCGCAGTACCCTTTTCCTACTGTGACCCGCACCGACACGGAGTGGTTTGATAGTGTGAGCCGCACACTTCGCTGGAATGTGCGTGCCTCGGCACAAAAGCCCTTTGACGCTGACACCGGAGACAATGAGGAGGATGATATTGGCTGGGATATTGACACGGATAGCGCGTGTTACGCTAGTGAAGAGGGTAGCGTGAGCGCAAGCCCCATTCGCCGCCAGATGAGCCTGCTTGGGCTATAGAATACATTCCACCATGGTTTTTGAGGATATTGGTTGTCAGCTTCTCCCGCTTGAACAAATTGGTGCTGGATAGGGTGTTGATGGAGTTCTGGGTTGATACTGTCTTTATCTCCTCGTGGGGTTATCAACTCGTGAGGAACGTGGCGGAGGGAAGGAATTGAGACAGGACATAATATTGCGTGCAGACTAGATTTCCTAGACCACTTTTTTAGACATTGACCTTTTAGATAGAGAAAGGCACTGCCACCGTCTTGGCGGAATTGAATCGGAAACTGCGGGAATACCTACAGCTTGTCGCGTCTTTTTGTCAACAAGCTACAAATGTTGTGGTTTTTCTGCTTTTGCGCCATAGGATGTATGAGTTGATATCCATCTGAATTCAACATCAACTGTAAGGGAGGGACATCTTGGCTTGGTCTGGCATGTGCACCGATTCGTGCAATTTGCAAGATAGAGTTTGCTATCATGACAGTCTTTCTCATTTCCATACCAGAAGGCCAGGTCATGGCATCATCGACACAAACATCCTCAGTCGGATGATACATCTACAAAGCTCAAGCAGCCAATACTCTCAATCAAAGACTAAGACTAAACCGCCGTCATCAGGCTAAGACATTAACAAAACACCATACAAGAACCTTTGTGAACCAGAACCAGGTCATGTGAACGCAGACATTTTCGTTCCCTTGTAGGGGGATTATACACAAAAGCCTCCAAACAATGCTGCGAATCATTCAGAGGTGCCTCCTCGTCCCTTGGGGTACAGCAGGGGATGGTGCAAATCATGGCGGTTTCGGCCAATCTATCGCCAAGCGCCACTGGCGAGGGAGAGTAGGCCATTCGCGCAAATGATTTCTGGTTTCTTGCTGGGGCTAACCGAGCCCCGCATGAACTTCTCAACCTCGTCTTCTCGAGGAGGGGGCCGCTTCAAGGTGTCCTCGAAAATCTCCACCCCTTCCTTGACAATTTGGCGAGGCCTGGCGGATGCGGTGTTGGCGCGATTTGCCAGGTTGGATGAGTTCTGCTCCTGGAGGACTCGACCAACGCGTCGGGGATTCAAGGCTTTAGGGGGCGCAGGGGGCAGAGGTCGTCGACGGGAGTCAGACGGATTACCGTCCTCGTCCGGGCTCCAGTTCTCCTTGTCCGAGTCACCGGTAGGCGAGACTAGCATCGACACCTTCACTTTTCCAAACTCTTTCTCAGGCTTTTCCGAGCCCTCCAGATCCGTTTCCAGCCGCGCAACGCTGGATCCGCTACGGGTGAGCTTGGCCTTCTTCGCCTGATGAGGCCGGTGAGGTTTTGTCATGGGAGCATTGCGCTTAGCATTACTGGGCTGCAAAACTCCTCCACTCGAGGATCTAAGAAGGCTGATAGCGGCGATCGCAGATCCGTTGGATTCGTGCTCGGCCTGGGCAGTCAGCTCGTCACGGTTCTCTGCGTCTGCACACGATTCCCAGGCATGCACATCACGAGACCGACCTCGCATAAGCCTCGGCGGCAGTGAGTTGGTGAGAGTCGTGATGGGGGGTAGGGTGATGGCTGGGAGCGCGCTATGACTGCGCTGCAGACTTCGTTGCCGAACTTGGGGAAGACTCGGGGTTGTGGAGGATGGTCGAGGAGGGAGATCTCGAGTAGGGGAGCCCTGGTTTGAGACCAACTCTGCCTTTCCTTCCAGCGAGAGGGAGAGGCGGACCTTGGATTGGGACTGGTTCTGGCCTAGCGCTTGAGAGCCTTCAGAGGTGCACGAGGAAGGTGGGAAGTGCTCGAATCTGAACAAGATCAGCTCAAGATGAACATATCAACATACAGTCGCCAGGACACACCTAAAGGATTCGTCGGAGCCCCGGCCAAACGGGGGTGGCGTAGAAAAGGAACCAGGAATGTTCCAGCGATTGGCGAGATAGCCACATCCAACGGAACTAGAGATGGAACTCGAAAGGGACTGAGGGCCGTCTTGAGTTTCTTGGGAGAGCGTGGGGTCTATACGGCTTGGTGTGACTTCGGGATGGAGGCAAGGACGGCTCTCGTGACTGGCAGGGATGGGTGTGCTGTGTACGATATCCGAGTGAGTTCGTGGGATAGAAGGAGTCTGGTGGAGAGTTCGGGGAGACGCCGAGATGGGATCTGTAATTCGAGAACTGGCGGGGTCAGATGCTGGGAACGTCGTTTCGGGTTTGCTTGGAGTTGTTGTGTTTGTAATTGGGTCGGAGGAGATGACGTGCATGCCACCATATCGAAGAGCAGCGATCTCTTGTGGGGATAGAGGCCGAGATTTCCTTCGGTCGTTCTGCCTTCGGTTCTGGAACCAGATCTAGAAGATACCCTTGTCAGTCTGCTGCTCTGGAAGCCATTGGACGACGCGTGGCAACCGAAGGATTCGGACAACAGGATGCCAGGATATTGTCTGTCTATCCTATCGAGACCAAAGCCAAGGGGGAGACTTGATCGTACCTGTACTTCCTTTTCGTTTAATGATACGCGCTGGACAATCTCGAGACGCGCCTGTTTGTCAGGTTTGGCGTTGTTGCTGTACGCTTCTTCAAGAATCATTTTGTCTTTGGCCCTGCAGAATCAATTGACCCAAAAATTAGCTCGGCCAATATCCATCATGGCCCGCTTTAAAACGGTCAAGCTGTTGTTGACATACGCAGTCCGCTTTCGCTTTCCCTTGGGGTGCTTCTCGGTCTGTGTCGCAGTGGCAGCGGCGTCACTCAGAGGAGGAAGGCTCTGGGGCGTGACGACGGGCTCATGGTGGTTGGGGCCCGAAGCTGCGTGTTTTTCCGGCGTGGCGGTGACGAAGGACGAGTTGGTAGAGGTTGCCATGATTGCGGGCTTGAGGAGGAAAATGGAGATGCCCTTATTGAGGAGGAAGAGGCATTACTGGGCGGTCGGTCAAAGAGGAGGCGAGGAGAGCACGAGGAGAGAGAGCACGAGGAATGGTGGCGAAGAGAGCGAGACAAGAGGACGGAAGAAAGAGGGGAGAGGGAAGACGTGGGTGAGAGAAGACGGTGAAGAATAGGTAAGCAACTAGAGGAGGAGGATGGAGAAGAGGATGAAGAGTAAGATGGGCGAAAATGGAAGAGGTTGTCGTCGTCAAGTCGTGGAGCTGGAGCAGCGACGTGTGTGGGTGTGGGACGTGGGACGTGAGTCGCGGACGTGGAACCGCGGAGGGGGAGGAATGTCAAATGGGCATGCTTCTAAAACGAGGCGGCCCAGCCCATCATCGTCCCTTGCCCTTTTTTTCCCAGGCCCTTGTGGCTCCTCCTCATCCCCCCCCCTCCTGGCGGCGCCGCCGGGGGGTCTTGTCTTGGGCGCTTGTTGCTCCGCGTTTTTTTTTTTTAGCCCTGTTTCTGACCAATGCCGCCACGCGCCTGCCATCGCTGCATCCTGATCGGGAAAACATATCAACACGCGTGCACGTTCCCCCCTGTCCGTTTATTTGTCGCTGCAGCTGGAGCACACTAAAAAGGGTAGAAAGTACATAAAAAAAATCCAAGGATGGCCAAACAACATGGACAACAACGACGGATGCTTGCTTGCCCCATCCTGTCCCAACCTCCTTTTTTGCTGTACGGATAGCGTTTACAAGACGGTTTCCCGCCATTTCTCTCTCAGAATTGACCGTCTTTTTTAGCCAGAGGACAAGACCCAGTAACCCAGACACGATGATGCTGGCTACGCGCTCGGTTACCACCGACTGACTTTCCTGGGTCTTTAATTTTCTCTCTCTTTCTATATTTCTCTCTCCCTCTCTAATCCCTATGTTATTATGCTTCGTTGTTGTTGTGTTGTGCTAGATACGAGATCCTGACTCGTCCCCATCCACAATATCGCAATGTTTTTCTCCCGAATGCACCTACCCCCGCAACCAACCAAAGACGCGCTATGTGACAACGCGTGAAAGTTAAGGCAAGACATAACTCTATTAACATGCTAATCCCATTAAAAAAATGATATTTGCACCTTTTTTACATCTTTGTTTCCCCGTCGTGCCTGACAACCCCCCGTCCGTACCTTGCTCTAATTATCCAGTCTTGCTCAAACGAGGATCTCCATGACCGTTGAGCTCAAGGGGGTGGGGGGAAGACGTTAATGATCTCACCTACGCGTTGCAGCTACGTAGCTTGTTATTGTCACTTGCATCTCATGATCCATCTCACCCGTTTAAATTCTTGACATGACAAGAAAAAAAAACGACGGTAATTACTACCGACACAGTCCTATCACGTTCCCCCAGCTCTCCCTCCCCTTTACTCCCCCATTGCCCGTCTTTTCTCGTCAACTCCTCTCCATCTTGCCCCACGCGTCGTTTGAACGGGCTTAATGATGCTGGCGGGGGGCCATCTCATGGCCGTGTTCATCACACCCCCTGCTCGATTAAGTGGCTGCATGCGCCAGCTCCAGGGGTGTTCTGCGCGCAATCCCCCATCCTATTTATTTTTTTTAAACCCGTTTATCAAATAAAATAAAAATCACGGGCGCCAAGTCTAATCTTGAATTTCATTCTTCCGTCAACACGGACCCCTGTTGCCATGGTCCTTGCCCATTATTCCTTTGACAAGTCGCGTTCCAGAATTCGATTTGCGGGTTTGAGATCTGAAGATCACCGCTCGCTGCTTTCTCCCTCTCTCATTTTGGGGGTGCTTGGTGCTGGGAGCAAGGGTCTTGTCGTGAGGCGTGTCTCAGCTACAATATGGCCAGCTCCAACTTGCATGAAAAGAAAACAACAGAACCCAGCAGAGGATGTTTTCGGAACGTCGTCGACGGCGAACCCCGAAGCGCGACTGAAGGCCATTATGTGTCAACGGATCACATCAGTGTTGGCTGCAGAAGAGAAGAGGAGGAGGATACGTCCATGGTTGACTGAGACATGTCCAGCTGTGTTCTCTGCCTGCCATATTACTTATTATTAGGTAGGTCCCCTAGCTCTCTATCCGCAAGCTGCCAGTGTCAATTAATTCACCCTGAGGAACTGTGTGGATTGAGCCACATGTCACCGACAAGGGTTCTCCATGGCCCTTGGATTGGATGGATACTGGCCGATCAATTTTGATGGGGTTCAGAAAACGACACACCCATCCGTTCGTGACCTTATTATTACTAGCCCGCTTTCCATCGTTGTGGCAATAAGCTGTCGAACTGGCTACTGGCTGGGAATGGAGGTTCAGTAGTTTGGCACGCCCTGAAGCTCTGACTGACAGACTGACTGGACGGCACGGTACCTTGACGTTGTTAACAATGAACGAGCCTCACACACAACTGAAAAGATAATTAACACGGCATCTCGAAATCTGGAGCAAGCAAGAATGGAATAGAATAGAGGCAGGCCGCAACTGGAGCAGACGCTGGAACAATGCCTTTCGACATACCACACTCGCAGGACCCAGCCCTCTCTTTCTCAGCATGCCAAGCTTGCTTATCACCGCGCGGAACCGCGGAACCAACTCTTAAAAATGAACGAGTCAGTGCTCATCGTTGTCTTAGCCAAGCCACGCAAACCTGGCCCCTGGTTGTTGTTTTGAAGGAAGTCTAGCTAAACTAAATAGGCCACTGCTCTCTGCAGTAGTACCGTCCCTTCTGCCCCCAAAGAGAGGCATCCATATGACGGCCGTCTTTTGTGCCGCCCCATAATCACGCTACTGTAAACTCCGGGACTCTCGCCCCGTATCTCATAAATGGTCATTCCGGCTGCCAATGTGCCATCCTCAAACACTGCCCGCGTACCGTTCCCAAGGCATCTGGCAGTATCCTCCTCAACAAAAGTATCCCGTGACCGCGCGAGCCATTTACAGATCGTCGTCGGAAAGCTCACCAGGCAGGGGCATGGCGGCGGCGTCGTCCATCTCCTTGCGGTACTGCTCCAGGAGCTTCTCGTCGACCTGGGCAGTGGGAGGGGCAAGGGCGGGAGCAGCAACGAACTCCTGTAAAGCCAATTAGCATTTGCATCATTCTCATATCGAATATGGAGGCGGGGTGGCGTACGAGCTGAGGGTTGCCGACGAGCTTGCGGGCGAGCCAGAGGAAGGGCTTCTCAAAGTTGTAGTTGGACTTGGCGGAGATATCGTAGTACTGGAGGTTCTTCTTTCGGTGGAAGGTGATGGTCTTGGCCTTGACCTTGCGCTCCTTCACATCGACCTTGTTACCACAGAGAACGATGGGGATGTTCTCGCAAACACGGACGAGGTCACCTGCGATGGATTCGTTAGCGATGGCCTTGAAATATGGCGCACAGAATGGACTTACGGTGCCAGTTGGGGACATTCTTGTAGGTAATGCGGGAGGTGACATCGAACATGATGATACCGCACTGGCCGTTGATATAGTAACCATCACGGAGACCACCAAACTTCTCCTGACCGGCGGTGTCCCAGACATCGAACTGGATCTGACCGAAGTTCTTTGATGGATTAGCTCCCCGCAGATGTCATCGTGGGGTTGGCTGCAAGACTTACCGTGGTGAAGCCGAGAGGGTGAACCTCGACACCGAGAGTGGCCATGTACTTCTTCTCGAACTCGCCAGTCAAGTGTCGCTTGACAAAGGTGGTCTATCGTCACGCAAAAGAGGCGGTTAGTGGGTGTTGTCGTTGGAAGGTTATCGCTCCACGCCTCCAAATCCAAAATCCAACTTGGCGGAGCAAAGCTCGGCGGTTGTCGAAAAAGGTCGCGAAGGAGGTGTTGCGTCATGGGATCCTACACACCTTTCCGGTACCACCATCGCCGACAAGCACGAGCTTGAAGGTAGGGGTCTGCTGCTCAGCCATCTTGATGGTCGGGTGTTTGTGGTGTTGTAGCGACAGGTATGGGAGGATGTAAACAAGCGGGGTGCTGGGATGCGGGAGTTAGCTGCTGCAGAGTGGTTGGCACGGCGCGAGGGGCTCGTTCGTAGGGGGGATGGCCGTCGTTCCAACAAGGTCGAAGGACGGCGAGAGGAGGGGCTCATAAATACCTGGAGAGCGTCGCTGGGAGGTGGGTACGAGGTTGATTGACGAAACTTTCAAAGAGAGCTGGTCAACCTGATGTTTTGAAGGCGGCGGGGAACTCTTTGGGCAGGGGAAGGCCTCAAGCGAAAAATTCAGTCGCCCCAGGGTGGGCTGCCTGCACGTGATATTCCAGCATGGATCCATGATTGATGGCGGGCAGGCCGCCACCCGGCCAGCGATTCAGCGTCACCATGGCCTGCTAACACCGTCACCGCCTGGAACATTCCATCCTCGCCATTGGGCGCCGTCGAGTTGACTAGGTCGCACGCGTTTTGCGGTTCGTTGGGTCCTGCCTCTGTGGGCTGTGCGTCAGTCAGCCTGCTGGTGCCTGTCGAAGATAGTGCCCAGCGCCCAAGCCTGGTGTCTATTTGGCCCTTCCCACGATTGTGAGGTGATTTAGGCGGTCTATCGCAACGTTGCCTAGGTAGTTAGGCTCTTTAGCTTTTCTTTGCCTCTCCCTTGCCATCGGGGATCACTTGAGCGGCGGCCTTTAGACATGGCAGCCATATGAATGTATTCTTGCTTCATTTCGGGATTAGTCAGCCGTCTTTCTGCAGGGCTGAGGAACAGGTGCCTTGGGTAGCAATGGCAATAAACAACGAGCTGGTTTAGGAGCGTCTCGTGTCCAGATACAGCAAGGATACTGTCACCTCGATGACAAAGAAGATCTATATTCCATTGTAATCATATCGATACTTTTGCCCGGAATCGTGACCTTGATACTTTCAATCAATGGTAAGATGCCACAATGCGTACTGCAATGTGCATCACCCAAGATACCCAAAGTATCTAGGTATGCTGGCATGTTTGGCGAGCGCATCATGGGGGGTCCGTATGCTGCCCGGTTTTGTCTGGATAGTTGCAGCTCCACATCACTTCAATACAAGGCCCAGCTTTCCATTGGTGCCCGAACCGGAGAGACCTGATATAAAAGCAGTCGCATGTTTGTTGTCCCCTAGGTCGGGCTTGCTCCATGCCCAGTGCTGCCCTGCCTTCCATGGTGACGGCCCACCAAGCACATCGAAATAGTGACAAAAATGTTGTTGACAGGTGCCAAGACGATGGAAATTATTACAAATATGTCCACGGTATTTTCGGTGCCTCGGGCCGTGTCCAAAACACCCTCCGGGACTCGCTGCTTTGCGCATCACTCGTTGGCGCCTAAAAGTGAATCTGGCACGAAAAAGACGCAACAGCCATCTTGGAGATATGTTTCCGATGGATTACGTGAGCGGTCCCTGTTTGAAACCGAATACCTACCTCCAACCTGGGCACCAACCTGCCAGCCTGCCTGTGCTTGACAAACTTCCGTCTGGGAGCACCATCTTAGCTATTTGACGACTGAGGTAATTGCCTGCCTACCGTAGGTACCTTAACAAGCATCTACAAGGGCAGGATATGACAGCCCAACATTCCTCGCCCGCCCCAATCTTTCCTCGGAGTCAAGGTCAATCGCAACTCTTGTCGTTCTGCCACACCTGACAAGCGCGATATTCTGATAAAAATGTTGTTCTAATGCAATGTTAGCTGGCTTACTCTGTGATGTTTCAGTTCCAACTGATGAAGACGGCATACCCCTTCGTTCCCTTGCACGCACTCTGCCACCTTCCTGAGGTTGTCATGATTGGATCGATTAGCGTAACCAAAGTTGCGAATCTCATCACCGGGCTTTAAGCCAGCACCCTCTGCCGGGCTTCCTGCGGCCACGGTGTTGACCTTGGCGAATGGAGGGTCCAAAGGTGAAGAGTACGAGTCTGGCAACACGGGCTGTGTGCTGCTAGGAGCTGGCGTTGGCTTGGCATCCTCGTCGAGACTTGCAAAATGTTCATGGAGAAATTTCTCGATGCGGGTCATCAGAGCTGTATAATCATTCCGTAAACGAATGATTCGAGCTCTCGTTGTTCGGACTAGGCAACGGTCAGTTGACGATGTCGTCGGATAAAGCCCTGAAAGTAGTACTCTGAGCAACATCGATGTCTGCACGAGGGAATCCATCTCCAGTTAGGAGGGGCGTATTCATGTCAACTCCATGCTAAGGGGCCTATTAGTATATGATAACCATCGAATACAAACAGTTGGATATACCGAGTCGAGAACACCTCCCAGAGCCTTGAGCTCGGCTTCGATATCGTCCTTCTTTCGCTGCAGCTCTGTGAAGCTCAGTTGCCCCGCATCGCCATTCGTGACGGAGTTGCTGGTTTCGCCCGAGGGCACAGTTGGCGCGTGCAGGGTATCCATTCTGGAGAGGTAGGTCCAAACCCGAGAAGTTGAGTGAGGAATTGACTGAAGTTTGAAAAAGTCGAGGGACAGACTGCAAGATACTGACAGGCCTCCGCTGGTACTACGTAACTTTGAACCTGCCTGAGGCGCCCGGCGAGCCTCCACAGGCAGCTCACCCTGAGGTGCCCTGGGTGCGCAGGCCTGCCAGGAGATGCGGCCGAGATGGTCCGTGCACATGCACCAAGTTGCCCCAGCACTTAAGTACAGTGGACGGTACCCAAGGCAGGGAGCAGTTGGCTTGTGAAGCAGTGTGTGTTTTATTAGCGACGTCACTTTTTCTTCCTTCGTTATAACTTTTTCTCAACCACTCGTCCATTGGCATTGGTCTTGGCCCAACATGGCTACTGGGGTGGACGCGCGACTATTGAAGTCGACCAAGTTCCCTTCCGAATTCGGCCAAAAAGTTGATATGCAAAAGGTCAACCTCCAGGTCATGAAGAAGTGAGTGCCTTCTCTCCCATCTGGCCCTCGTGCCTGAGCTGACCTGTCCGCCTAGATGGATCGCCGGCAAAATTTCCGAAATTCTTGGCAGCGAGGACGATGTCGTGATTGAACTATGCTTCAATCTGATCGAAGGGCCACGCTACGTGCGAATACTCACCCCCTCTCGGTGGATTCGAGACGTGCTAATTGCTCCGCTGGCAGCCGGATATCAAGTCACTTCAGATCCAACTCACGGGTTTCCTCGACAAAGACACGGCAACCTTCTGCAAACAACTGTGGAAACTGTTACTGAGTGCGCAGAGTAGCCCTCAGGGTGTTCCCAAGGAGCTCCTCGAAGCCAAGAAGTTGGAGCTCATACAAGAAAAGGTACATCCGAGAACATGCATACTTTGAGTTTCTTGTCTGACCTCGATGCTGTCTAGATCGAAGCCGACCGCGCTGCAGAAGATGCCAAGAAGCGACGAGACGATTGGGACCGCCGTGATCGCGCGATTAGCGACCTTAAGGAACGCGACCGTCGAGACCGGATAGCTACTCGAGGAGATACCTGGCAAGGGCGACGGGGCGATCGCGATTTTGACAACAGAGGAGGAGGAGGGTTCAGGAGGGGTCCACCTAGATCGCGATCCCCAGGACCGCGCTTCCGGGACTCGAGGGATTCCTACGGTCGCGACAGTTATGTCCCTCGTGGAAGACGCGGCGGGGCCCGTGTGGGCGCTGGTCGGCGACGGTCTCCTGCTCGGTCTCCTTCGGAATCGGCCTCATCTCGACCAAGCTCGCGCAACCGTAGTGCATCGCGCAGCACTGAGCGATCACAAACCCGACGTCGACGCCAATCGCCAAGTGGACGGGGAGACCAGCGAAAAAGATCACGATCACCCCCAGGTGACACGTACAAGGGCCGGGCAAATCGCCGCGATGACAAAGGGCGTAGTGCCCGCCAGTCTCGGTCTCTATCCTCAGACCGACGCTCCCCTGCCCCAAAACGGAGACGGTACTCCTCTTCAAGGAGCCGTTCCGTGGATCGGAGGAGGCGGCACTCGAGGAGCGTTTCCTCATCGAGATCTGGGCGAACTTCGGAGTCTCGCAGCCGCAGCCGCAGCCGCAGCCGAAGCCGAAGCCGAAGCCGAAGCCGTAGTTACAGCCGCAGCCGCAGCCGCAGCAGCTCTCGCAGTATGTCACTCGAACGAAACGCGACCAGGCGGGATGGAAGAAACGGGGCTTCTGATATGGAAGATGATCATCGTCGCCAGAGGCGACCGAGCCCCGGCCGACGTGGGCAACGACCGACAAGGAGACATGAATCGCCCAGCGGCCGGCGACGGAATAGTTCTTCTGCTTCCTCACGATCAAGGGCTCGGGACAAGTCGGCTGATATTTCTGAAGATGAACCCCGTGCCCCAGCAACCAAGCCTGAGGCAGAGTCAGCCACTTGAGATGTCCAAGAGGTTAGTTTGGTATGGGCTCGCTGAGAGCTCACGGGCGCTGACACATTCGACAAACAAATGAAGGTAGCTGGTTGGCCATATGATATTTCCAAAAGACGAGGATGAGGGGGCTCAAGAGAATATATTCGAAAGCTGAAGCTAACGAAGCCCAAAGCCTCTGCCGTTCTCGAAGCTGCCTTGGTTACCGTCGCTATTACACATGGGTTTGGGAGGGTGGGAATCTAGAAGTTTGGCAAAAACATAAAACCTTGATAATGAATAAAAAATTCACATTGGTGATTACTGGAACCGCATTACGGCACTTGATCTGCTTTGGTTGAGTAAAAGCTGGTGATTCTCTCGTGTTCATAATATCAGTTATCTCCAAGCCGGAATGAGAGGTTTATAATAGAAATACTGGCGCCCACGTGGCATCGAATTCGCTACAGTGGTTGCTCACAACCATAGTCTTCCGTAGTATAGTGGTCAGTATGCAAGCTTGTCACGCTTGAGACCCGGGTTCAATTCCCGGCGGGAGAGACCCAGCCACCTGTGACTGCACAGGTAATGTTTTTTGTCCCTTTTGCAAGGAGGGGTTTCTCTTTCGTCCTTTTTGAGTCATTCGGCGGCATGATGAGAAGAATGACGGAATGACGGAATGCTGGCGCTTAGCGCGGCAAGATGGTTTACCACCGCGCTTAGGCGCAAGCCAGCGCACCCCACCATTTCATGCTGCAGCCTGCCTAAGCTTCTGGGTCTTGCGGAAACAAGACCAGTTTCTCACCGGCTTTCCTCTCAAAGCACATCGCGCAAGACTAAATCACCAAGGACAATTTATCCCGTCAAGTGTATGGCAGAAAGGAAGCAGCCCGGCGCGGCTGGATCCGGCGCGGGACAAGTGACGATGTCCGAGTACAAGAAGGCCCAGTCACGGGTGCGGGACCTCGTCGAGAAGCGCAGGCTTCTGGAGAGACGCCTGGTAAGACTATTCATGTTGGATTCTGGATCATAATGCGCCTTCTGGGTATTCTGACTTGTTATCAGACACAGGTGGAAGATGGCATCGCACAGAAGGAGACGGCGTACCTCGACAGCACACCGAGTGGCAACATCATCACGGGATTCGACAATTACATGAAGGGAACGAGCGGCGCGGCGGCACAGCGGCGAAAGGCTGGACCGATGGAGCAGAATCGAGTATTTTCGCGATCGTCCATATCGTATCGCCCAAACAACCTGGTGAGAATACCCCCAAGGGGATGATGATGATTGCACAGTTATGGGACTGTGAGTGCTCATGATGTGCCGCATCTCTAGGAAGGCATCGCTCCTGGATCCGGAGGATCGACCCCGGCTTCGGGCGTGACACCCTCGTCGGCTGCATTCAGGGACGGAGGCTCCAACCACGCGACGCCTACCTCTGCGACGGCCGGTAAGAACGCGAGCAAGTCGAAGAAGAAGACGGATCACGAGGACAGCGAGAACGACACGGCGACGAGCAAGAAGCGGACAACCTTTGGAGCGCAGCGGAAGTAGGCTGCTGCTGATGGGTGGTGGTTCTGTTGCCCACATCGGGTTGGCATTGGGATTGGGCGTCTGGCACTGTGTTAATATCAGGATTGCATGGCCTTTTATAGTATGGGTGTTTGGGCGATTGGTAATTAGAAGGGGCTCTCTTCTTTTCCTATTTTCTCGGCTCACGCGATGGCGATTATGCGCTTGTATCAGTGCAGCAACTGGTTAACTTTGGGTCTGGATCAATTGCTGGCGCAAACCAACCAACCGAATAGAGCAATTCGCTAGAATCGTAGTGACTTCTCAAAGGACGTCTATGGATGGAACCCATGACGGCCGAGCCTCCAGCCAAGGTAGCTAGCTATTCGGGGCCTACGGACCTTGCCTCACTCAGCACCAAGCTGGGTGGTAGGCTCGGAGCTCACCACGCCCCTCATCAGGAGCATGAGCATGACGGTTGATGGTGGCCAAGGTGACGGTACCCCGCTTCTCCAGTTGAAAGCGTTGCAAGTCCCAGGTTAGCTCCATCTTTTTGGCTTCATGGAAGGCGGAAGCAATGCGGGGCTTGCGGTACCTTGATGAATGCTCAGTACTGGGGCTGCTGGAAAGCACCTCGTCATATACAGATATAGTAGAAATCGAACCGAGAAAAGTATGAATGCCGTCAATGAGACATTGGTCTTGTCTGAATTGCCTACAGTACTGAAGATGGATGGGATACGTATCCGTACACGGGGCTGTTTTGTTTTGCCCTGACGGGACGGGAAGAGAGGGGCCGAGCGGGCGGCTGGGGAAACAGGTGAGGAATCGTCGAGAGGGGGTAATTACATACCTACCTTACCTACCTGCCTTGCCTTACATATGATGAATGTGTTCCAACCGGCAGCAACATCCTCTCAGCCTTTGTTTCTTACCTTTCTCATTACAGTAGCCTGCTACTAGTATCCTTAGCTTCATCTTTCCATCACGAATCATCAAGCCAGCTAGCTTTTAACCCCCCCCCCTTGACCCATCCCGGCCTCCATGATGACGAGACAGGCCACCCGGTTCACCCCCGAGGTGCTGCTGTCGGCCCCGCGCCGCTCTACCGGCGTCCCCAACTCCACCGGCCAGCTCATCCTTTACACGGTGTGTTCAACTTCTTCATGGCCTTATGTAACTCCAGGGAGGAGAATTGCTTCTACAGCCATTTAGATAGTGGCAGGCTTTGTGATGCTGACAGCTGACCTTACCAGGTCTCGTCCTACTCGTTTGACCAACATTCCAAGTCCGCTCAGATCCGCGTATTCAGCATAAAGGACGGCTCTTCTCACCTCATATCCGAGGACTCAGCTGTTAGCGACCCAATTTGGATCAGCGAGCATGAGATAGCTTTTATCAAGACCAGTGACAATGGATGCTCCATGCTCTACTCCCAACACGTCTTTGACAAGTCTGCGTGAGCATGCGTCCTCGCACCACCGGCATGACACATGAAAAACTAACACATACTTCCCAAGCCCGCACATGATTCACTGCTTTGCTGGCAGCATCTCTAACCCAAAGGCCAAGAAGCTCTCTGACGATCAAGTTGCATTCTGCTGCTCCGCTTTGACTACTCCCAAGGGAGACATGTACTGGCCTGCTGCCGAGGCCAAGACGTACACCTCGGCCAAGATCTATACCGGCCTCTTCGTTCGCCACTGGGATACGTGGAATAGCGAGAACGAAAACTCGCTCTGGTATGGCGCATTGGCCAAGAAGGATGGCAAATGGATTCTCGAGCAGTCGGGGCTCACCAACCTCCTCGCTGGCACTCGCCTGAGCTGCCCTGTGCCCCCCTTTGGCGGCGCTGGTGACTTTGATATCTCGGCCTCGGGTATTGCCTTTGTCTCCAAGGACCCGGAGCTGAATCCTGCCAGGAACACAAAGACCGATCTTTATTACGTGCCGCTCAAGTCTTGGCTGGATAAGCCCCCGGCTCCTCAGCTCGTCCGGACTGGCCACCTCAGGGGATACAGCGTTTCCCCTGCATTCTCCAACGACGGCCGCAAGATCGTCTTTGCAAGGATGAGGCACCAGCAGTACGAGTCTGACAAACCGAGGCTGCTGCTGATTCAGGACGTGACTGATTTGAGCAACGTGCAGGAATTCTACCATACTGACGACGGCAATGGCGGCTGGGATCTGAGGCCGGACTGGGCAGTCTGGAGCAAGGACGACAAGGTGCTGTACGTTGCAGCTGAGCAACATGGGAGAATGGTTCTCTGGAAGCTGCCCTCTGATCCAGTCGAGGCACGTGAGCTCCCGGAGCCCATCCACAAGGAAGGCTCCGTCATTGAGGCCCGGCTCCTCGGCGACAGCGACTTCCTCCTCGTCACATCCAAGTCCAGAATTGAGAGCTCTAGCTACGGCATTCTTGACCCAAACACCATGTTTGTCAAGGTGGTTTCCACCAGCTCCAAGAATGGCAGGACATTTGGCCTTTCCAAGTCTCAGTGTTCCGAGATCTGGTACCCTGGCTCAGCAGACTACGACAACCATGCCTTGGTCATGTTCCCCTCTGACTTTGACCCTGAGAAGAAGTACCCGCTAGCCTTCTTGGTCCATGGAGGACCACAGTCGGCTTGGACTGATGACTGGAGCACCCGCTGGAACCCTGCCATCTTTGCTGAACAGGGTTACGTGGTCGTCTGCCCCAACCCGACAGGCAGCACTGGCTATGGACAAGCTCATACCGACGCGATTGCCAACAACTGGGGAGGTGCTCCCTACGATGATCTGGTGAAGTGCTTTGAATACATCGAGAAGCATCTAGATTACGTGGATACTAATCGAGCTGTCGCTCTGGGAGCTTCATACGGCGGGTATATGATTAGTGAGTTGCGACTAGCGTATAGAAACACATTCAAGCTTTTGTCGTACTAAAGCGAGCACAGACTGGATCCAGGGCCACGACCTAGGACGCAGGTTCAAGGCTTTGGTGTGCCATGATGGCGTCTTCTCGACCCAGAATCAGTGGTCGACCGAAGAGCTATTCTTCCCGGAGCATGACTTTGGTGGAACGCTCTGGGAGAACCGGAAGGGCTATGAGAAGTGGGATCCATCACTGTGGACGGGGGAGTGGGCGACACCACAGCTGGTAAGCAAGGGGGTTGACTCTTGAAGAGAGTTGCCGGCAGTTGACTCTGTTACAGGTCATCCACAACGAGCTCGACTATCGTCTCCCCATCTCGGAGGGCCTGGCCATGTTCAACGTCCTCCAAGCTCGAGGGGTCCCTAGCAAGTTTGTCATGTTCCCTGATGAGAACCACGTAAGTCTTGTGATGGAGGAGGAGGATGAAATTTAGCGTCCATCAGGATGGGATGCTGACGACTTTTCATCCAGTGGGTTCTGAAGCCTGAAAACTCCCTTGTATGGCATAATGAGGTGCTTGACTGGATCAACAAATACAGTGGGGTCTCTGACGACGCAAAGTTGGAGAAGCAGACTGGAAAGCTGTCTGTCTAAGTTGCGCTGCCAGCTTGGGGGTTTCGAGTCGTGATTGAGAGCGGAAATTATATGGCTACGGCTATTGGAATCGAATAGGAAACGAGGAGATAAGTTATGTATGGAACGCGATCTAGTTATTTAAGATTGGCTATAAGATGAGATGTCCTAGAATCCTTCTCCTATCCGGTAAAACGGGCGAGAGGGCCTCAGAAACAATTAAGAAGATCATCCATCTAGTGATGGTTTCGCTTGTGAGAAATTCTTTTCTGATTAGGTTGTGTCAAGAAGGTACGTACGTACAAGTCCCTGACCCGCCAATGTTCCATTCAACCTAGAATTAATAGTACCCACTTTTCCCAGGTCCTCCTAGCTCCCCATTTCGAAGCTCTCCATCACTCAGAAAAGTTCCATCACCAAGAACTCAGCGTCGCTGCAGACACCCGCGAGATATCCCACAGCTCTCGGGGGCGGATATGCGCTGTTTTGAGGCCTCGATACACTCCTCCGATGACTGCCCAGACAGCACGGTACCGAGGCGACGAGTAGTACATTAGCGGACCCCGACTTTACTTTGTTCGAATCGCGACCGCGCAAGCTGCACGCCATCAAGCATCTTTTTTTTTTTTTGTGTCCCTGGTCTCACCCGCCTTGCCAATCATGACGACTCCGCCCTCTCTCTTCCATGCGCTCCTCCGTCCCTCGATACTCCAGATACTGCGCTCCACGGGCTACCACTCCACCCGGCCCGTGGTCCTGGACGCCCTGACCGACCTTGCCGCGCGATACCTCTCGCTGCTCTGCCAGAGCACCGCCGAGCATGCGGCCCACAACCAGGGCGACAGCGCCGACTTCAACGTCACCGACATCCGCATGGCGCTGCAGGACGCGGGGGCGCTGATGCCGGAGCGCGTGCCCACGGAGGAGGACTGGCGCGGCGAGGAGGACCTGCGCGGCGTGGACGAGTTCATCGAGTGGTTTGCGGGGCAGCGCATGAAGGAGATGATGGAGGTTGGCAGCGGAGACGGCGAGACGGATGCGACGGACTATCTAAACGGTAAGGTTGTCTTTCTATGCTGGACGACTTCTACCACAGAGGTCGAGGCCGGGGCTGACTGACTGACTGACTGGGGGCATTCAAAAATAGCATTGAAAAAGAAGCACAGCAAAACCGGCGAGGACGCGAAATACCACGCCACCATCCTAGGCCGCGGAAACGACGCGGGCGAAATCCAAGTCGAGGGCGGACCAGACACGACTATTGCGGAATGGATCTCGAAGCGGGTTGCCTCTTCTTCTTCTTCTCCTCCGCCCGCCGCCGAAAAGGAACAACAGCAACAACAGCAGCAACAGAACGGCCACGCTAGTGACGATGAGTCTGGCCTGAGCTCTGTGGGCGACCGACTGGGGGATGAGATGATGGACTTGTCATAGGATCAAACGGCCTCTATCCAGTATTACGAGAGGGGAATGGCATGGGCACCGAAGGAGATATGATGGGCTGGTTTGACTACCTGCCTAGGTAGCTTTGGTTCTTGGTTTGTTTGCATAGCGACGGAGTTTCGGGAAGCCAAACGGAAAAAGACGAGGGCTGGGTTCTGCATTTTTAAAGTTGGTTCTGAGAAGACGGGGTGGGCGTATGTAGAAATCATCTGAACTAATGCTTTATCAAGATTGATCTTAATGCTTGCTTGTAATGACTGACCCGGTCCAGGTGTCATCTATTTGGACAGCCATCTTCAATCCTCTCTTCTAGTATACAAGTAGTTGTTGCTACAGAACCTGGTGCTTATTTTACATGATTCGAACCCGGATTGGAGAGACTGCTGCTACTATAAGACGCCGGCAAAAATGCAATGATCCCCCCTCTTTTCTATTCATTTATTTATTCATGGCTGTGCCTTTTCCCCCTTGCCCCTCTTCAACAGGTTGTACACTCCCATCTGCGTAGCCGCCTCCTTGAAGGCGCTCCTCTTGGCCGGGTCGTCGGCGTCCGCAGGCCAGTGGTGCTTCTGCAGATACTCAAAGAGGGCCTCGCCGCGGCGGTTGCCCTCGAGGCGGGACGCGTCCCCGTCGGCCCAGGCGAGGAGGGCGCGGTCGAGCTCGCGCTTGGCGTGCACGAGGCGGCGGCGGTGCGTCGGGGTGTCCCACGACAGCTTGGTGGTGCGCATCACCATCTCGAGGACGAGCGTCTCGGGCGGCAGGAAGGAGAAGACGTCGCGGAGGGCCGTCAGGGCGACGACGAGGCCCTCCCTGTCCCTCGTGCGGCGGAACGTGTGCAGGATCTTGCGCGAGAGCTGAAGATCCATGCCCTCGGGCTGGAACAAGTCCCTGAACTTGACCGTCTCGGCGAAGAGAGCGCGCGTGGCCTCGACCGTGCCGGGGAGAGGCCCCGCCGAGGGCATGTGCAGACGGTTGATGGCGAGGGTCTTCCAGAGGGCGCTGAAGGTGTATGGGTCGGGGGAGACCCCCTTGTCGGTGACGAGCGTCCTGTACAGCTCCAGCGCCTCCTTGGACTGCCCCGCCTGGATGTACGACTCGAGGAGCTGGTTGACGATGAACGAGTCGGCCTTCATCTCGGCCTCGCGGAACGCCTCCCAGAGCATCAGGAGGCGGTCGTGGAGGCCGCGGAGGCGGTAGTTCTCGGCCAGGAGCGAGAATGTCTCCAGGGTGGCCCGGGGCAGCGGCGTGATGCCCGCGCTGCCCGTGGTCTTGCCCTGGGGGTTCTTGTCGCCCGCCCCTCGAGCCTTGACAAACTCGATCCGCGTCTCGATCATGCCCCATGCCATCTCATCGGCCCTCTCGAGGTCTCCTGCGCCGCCGGATCGCTGCCACGCCCCGATCAGCCCGTTGAGCTGGATCGGCGACGACTCGATGTCTCTTTTCCTCATGAACTCCACCACGCTCATGGCTCCGTCGAGGTCGCCCGCTCCGATGAGTCGCTTGAGCCACTTTCCAAAGAAGAACTTGTTGGCCACGACGGACGGCATGTACTTTTGCTTCTTCAGGTCGATCTTGCCATCGCTCATCATGTCTACAAACGCATACAGAGCGTTCTCGGTCTGGTTCGTGGTTAGGAAGTAGGACACCACCTGGTCGTAGTCGGAGAGCTTCATGTCGGCTCCCAGCAGCTCGCGCAGCTGGCGATACGCAGCCCAGGCCCGCTCCTGGCCCTCTTCTGTGCCGAGCTCCGACCATGTTCGGATGAGGGGCATGAGGATCCGCGGGTCCATCTGCTTCTCTATGAGCTTGTTGACGGCCCGCTGTGCCTGGTCCAGATCTCCCATGCGGCAGTACATTCGCACGCCCAGCTCCCAAAACGCCTGAAAAGTCTCGGCGTTCTCGTCGCCCAGCGTGCTTATGCATCTCTTCCAGTTTTCGATCGCTTTCGACTCCCACCCGTCGACAAAGACAGCCTCGATCGCCAGCAACTGCTGTGAAGGGTTGAGGGTGACTTTGGCCTCGCTCATGTCGCGGGCCAGGAGAGCAACGTGTGATAGTCGATGGATGTTGACAGACTCGTCCGTGGAGAGTACCTTCCATAGCAGGTCCCAGACCTCGAGCGGGACGTGGTTCCAGCCATGAGCGAGGGAGAGCCTGGCTGAGTGGTAGGCCTTGAAGACGCCCTGGACCGCCTTGGTGGTGAGCTTCGTCCCTCGTCGCACATCCCTCGCAGTGCGCGCCAAGGCGGTGTTTAGCCGGGCGACCTTCTTCCTCTGGTTGATCGTCCACGGCTTCTCTGGAACTTGCGGCAGGGATATTCGAGAGCTGAGGGTTCCCATGTCGGGCAGTCCTGCCAGCTCGAGATCCAGCTCCTCCAGTATCTCCTTGGGCAGATCTGCACCGGTCTTGTCAATCTCCTCATCGATCGCCGCGACGTAGGCGTCCAGCCTGCCAATGAACCTCTCGAGGTCGTCTGCCGTCTTCATTTTACTCCAGTCGGTGCCGAAATGGTCGACCACCTCCTGGAAGGCGTCCTTCTCGTCCTGCCCACCAATCTTTTCCTTTATCCCGATCATAGCGTTCTTGAGCCCGGAGGCGTCGGCCTCATGGAGCGATGCGCCAAAGGCCTCCTCGCCCGCCAGCTCAGTCCTTTTGTTGCCGTCCTGCTCGAAGAATCGCACGCTGAACGAATCGCCGCCATTCTTCTTGGAGTTTCGAAGTGCCCGGATCCGGTCAATGTACTGCTTAAGCTCGAATCTGCTCGACTTCTTGGAAATGACGTCGTTGACTGATCGCTCCGCAGCAGTGGCTTTTGAAGCCTGTGTGCTGTATGCTGCTCTCCATGGCTGTTGAGTTGGCTGTTGAGTCGGCCGCCGTCGGATCGCTAATCGGCATGTGCGGCACATTGTATTCTTCTGACATCCTAGCTCGAACAATAGCGGCCGGGCCGCCATTATCAATGCACAAGTCACGTAGTATTATTGATGTTGAAGTGTTGAAGAGGAGGATCATGGCTTTTTCGCAGGTCCGGCGCACTTGAATCGCACTTATCGATAAGACACGAAATCTGCCATCTCTGGTGCGAGATGGGCTTCACCGCCTGCCTTTTTCATCGTTTAAAGCTACTTTTCCAGCGGCAGAAAGATAATTTTTTGTCTGGGATTCGAGGCCCGGGGAACTGCGCTTCTCCAAAAAGATACCACCACCCAAAGCGCAGAAAATGTCGAATTCCTCACCAGAATTCCTTCGATTCACGGGACATCGGTCCTTCACTCAGCGGCTGGTCCTCGCGACCCTGACCGGCCGGCCTGTACATATCGCCAAGATCCGAAGCACATCACCGACGAATCCCGGCCTCGCCCCTCATGAGATTTCCTTCCTGCGCCTGCTCGAGGCCGTCACCAACGGCAGCTCCGTGCAGATCTCGTATACAGGCACGACCATCACATATCACCCGGGCCTGATCACTGGAACGATTGCTGGCTTTGGCGCTTCGGACGGAGATGTCATCGAGCACAACATCTCCATGAATAACACCCGAGGCGTCACCTACTTCCTGATGCCTCTTTGCCTGCTGGCCCCCTTCTCGAAAGCGCACATGAACGTCCGCTTCTCCGGCCCGGGCGTCATCACATCGTCCACCGAGACGGGAGACATCTCAGTCGACTCCTTCCGAACAGCCATCCTCCCTCTCTTCGCTGCCTTCGGCATCCCGCCCGCACGGATAGAGCTGAGGGTATTGCAGCGATCGTGCGCGGGACCCGGTGGGCGCGGGGGCGGCGGATGCGTCGAGCTACGGTTCGCAAGCCAAGTACGGCTGCCCAAGACTCTACATTTCAACCGCAGCCCTGGGCGGATAAAAAGAATTCGCGGCGTCGCATACAGCACTGGAGTCTCCGCCTCCAACAACGCCCGTATGATCCACTCGGCACGTGAGGTGCTGAACCCTCTGGTGTCCGACATTCACGTCGCCGCCCAGTACGACCAGGCGCCACTGGTTCCCACAGGCGACAAGGCAGGAAGCAAAAGGCGGCTGGGAATCGGGTTCGGTCTGAGCTTGGTGGCCGAGTCGAGTGCGGTGGGCGTGCTCTATTCGGCCGACGTGGTTGTTCCGCCAGCAGGTGGTGTGGTACCCGAGGATGTTGGCAAGCGATGCGCCTACCAACTACTCGAGACCATCTCCCAGGGGGGGTGCGTCACTCAGACCTCTGCAGGGACAGTTCTTGTCCTTATGGCTATGGGTTCAGAAGACGTGGGCCGTCTGAGGGTTGGCCGAGACGTAATCGCGACTGAAGAGATGGTTGGGCTGGCAAGGGATCTGAAGACCTTCGGGGCGAGCAGCTGGGGTTTGAGGGACGTTGAGGACGACACAAATGATATCATTGTTTCTGTTAAGGGTACTGGCGTTGGCAATGTGGGTAGGAAAATAGCGTAGACGTAAAACGAAACAATCCATTTCCGGATTCCAGGTCACGTCGACCGAGTGCTCGAGCACTCACACTCAATCGCATATTTGTTGACGTGCACTTCTTGATCTCATTACCGTCTATCAGTTTGTGCCGTACGAGTTGGCACACTAACCCCTCGTCGGCGGGCTTCGATGGCCGCCATCGTGGCTCCGTAGCTGATTGTACGCAGAGAGTGCGCAGCCGTCCTCTCGAGATCCATCGCCGCCGTTCGGATAGAATTGACAACATGATATTCGCCCAGTATTGCATTTCCAGAGCTCAATACGTCGGATAGATTCGACCTGGATGGCTCATCGGTCGATGATTCTCGGGTTGAGGGCTCGGATTCTCCCGTCTGCTCGTTACTCTCGTCTGCTTCGCTACCACGCCTGAGTGGCTGCAGCTCAATGTCATCTGCATCGTTCACCGGCAGCGAGCCAGGCATGTCGCGTCTGACACCGCGCTCTTCCGCGTCCAGGTTCTCCAAGGTGGGAGCCATCTCCTGAGCCACATCAGGTACCAGAGGGCGGAAGGTCTTTAAGGCAAGGCGGAGCCCCTCTCGTTCGGTGTGAACCGTCAACATTAGGCATTGAATGACGAGTATAGAGACGTCGGCAAGTAGGTAATACACTCGAGAAGTGGGCGGCTTCTGTCCTATAAAGTCGATGATCAAGCCGCCGTGCATGTACCCTCGATGATAATCCGGGCCAACTGGAAGAGAGGAGAAGAGATGAAGAAGCATGCAGATAATGTTGGGGACGACGATCAACACGACATGTATGCGACTTGCAGGCATGAGAAAAGGGAAAGACTCATCCTTTGGTGTCAAGTACATGTACTGGGCAACAGATCGTAGGATGAAACGGAATATGGAGCATCTAGAGCAAGACATTTGTAAGCGCAGGCCCAAGGTAGGTAAACAGAGAGGGCATGGTCAACCTACTCCATATAATACAGCGCGCTTAACTCCGTAAACACCAGGGTATCAAGGCTCCTGAGCAAATGTGTGATAAACTCCAACTTTCTCGCTAGACCGGGATTGCGCCGCTTCCTGCTTTTCTTCTTCTTGCGACGTTGCGAGCGGGACTGCGAGTGCGGTCTTGATCGCCTGGACTGCTCCACGGGCAGATCCCAGCTGACGTGGCTGCCAGAGGGCGCGATAGCAGGTTCGGCAGAGGGGGCATCGATTCGCGCCGTAGAGCTCGGCGAGGCATCATCGCTCATTCTCGGGTCTCGTCATCTGCCGTTTGGTCGTTTCGCGGGCGAGCCAGTTCTGCATGCGAGCAGGGAGTGAGCTCAGGATGAGCACGTGCAGGTCATGGGCAGCTCGGGGGGGTGGGGACGATGCGTGCTTGGTGACAGCTCGAGATAGATTCGGATATGGCAGATGGGCTGGGTAGTTAATGACGCTATGCGAATTCGAGACTTGACTTGTTGTTACAGAAGCCTTGCGGAGTGGAAACGGACTTGTTGGAGCTTAGGACGGGCTTGAGCCGCCATGATAAGATTGCAGGGATCATGTGTGAGTGAGTGTGGCCGTGACGAGGCAGGTAACTTACCAGCCTGCTTACATACTTACTACATGCCGGCTGCCAGCAGGGTGCTCTATTGGCGTCAGGGGGTAGACCTGACGGAAACGGAGAAAGGATAAGCCCGAAAAACGTTGGTGCATGCCACTCTGATGACCGACAAGTACCTCCGTACCCCGCCATCGGAGGGGCAGTTCAGCGGTGCAGCGACGGGCCCAAATAATTTCTGCCAGGAGAGCCGTGACTCAGACGAAAAACGACGCCCAAAGACCGAGATTAACGATCCCCTTCCCAGCTTCCAGAATCCCAGGGAACACCCGAGATCATGACCGCCTCAAGTTCAGCCCCCGCCGGGGATCTCACCTCGCAGATTCTGCAGGCCCTGTCGAGCCAAACCCCCCTCCTCTCTGCTGAGGCCTTCCCCGCCGTTGCCTTCCAGGATATCAAGGCCGCACTCGACCGGCTGGCTTCGCGGTCCATGATCACCTACGAAACCATCGACCGAGAAGAGGCTATTCTCGAACCCGAGGCGGAGCAGATTGCAGAGCACGGCAGCCACGAGGCGCGCGTCTTCGAGGCCTTGCGGACTGCGGTTGAGGGCTTGTCGACCCAGGATCTGGAGAAGGCCATTGGTGATAAGACGGTCACCAGGGTCGGCCAGGGCAAGGCTTTCAAGGAGAAGTGGATCACCAAGAGTAAAGATGGAAAACTTGTGGCAAACGTGAGTGACGACAACGAAACCCCCTCGCCCAGATCTCTCGGGGAGGGGGGAAGGCGTCCACTGTCAAACCATGGCTAATCTCTGTATACCCTGCTCCAGGCCGACTCGATCCAGGATGTTACCCGAGCGCAGCTTCAGCAGATCAAGGAGACCCGGACCCACGAGCCCAAGGTCCTGACTGACTTGCGCAAGCGGAAACTCATCAAGATGCAAAAGGTCATCAGCTTCAGCATGGCCCAGGGCGCCAAGTTCGCCCTCGAGATTCAGAAGGAGGAGACCGACCTGACGGCCGACATGATTGCGTCCGGTTCGTGGAAGACGGCAAACTTCAAGCCCTACAACTTCAAGGCTCTCGGAGCCGACCAGAACGCCGGCGCTCTTCATCCCCTGAACAAGGTGCGGCACGAGTTCCGGCAGATTTTCTTCGAGATGGGCTTCGAGGAGATGCCGACCAACAAGTTCGTCGAGTCTGGGTTCTGGAACTTTGACGCCCTCTTCGTCCCCCAACAGCACCCCGCCCGCGATCTGCAGGACACCTTCTACATCTCGGACCCCAAGGTGGCCGACGAGCCGCGGACGGAGCAGGAGGGACAGAGCACGGGGGAGTACTGGGAGAACATCAAGGAAGTGCACCAGAACGGCAAGTATGGGTCAATCGGCTACAGATACCCCTGGTCGGCGGACGAGTCCAAGAAGCTCGTCCTCCGGACGCACACGACGGCCATCTCGACGGCGATGCTGTACAAGCTGGCGGCGCAGAAGGGCCCCGACGGCCGGCCGCCGCCCGCGCGGTACTTCTCGATCGACCGCGTCTTCCGCAACGAGACGGTGGACGCGACCCACCTGGCCGAGTTCCACCAGGTGGAGGGCGTCATCGCCGACTACGGGCTCACGCTCGGAGGCCTGATGGAGTTCATGGAAGTCTTCTTCGCCAAGATGGGCATCACCAACCTCAAGTTCAAGCCCGCTTACAACCCCTACACCGAACCCAGCATGGAGATCTTCAGCTACCACGAGGGGCTGGGCAAGCTGGTGGAGATTGGCAACAGCGGCATGTTCCGGCCCGAGATGCTGGAGCCCATGGGCCTCCCCAAGGACATGCGGGTGTTTGGCTGGGGTCTGAGTCTCGAGCGGCCGACCATGATCAAGTACAAGATCTCCAACATCCGAGAGCTCCTGGGCCACAAGGTGGACCTCAACTTTATCGAGCGTAACCCCGCCGTGAGGTTAGAGAAGGAATAGATGACGGGAGTCGGTGTGAATCAGACACTGGGGGTGGGAGAGAAAAAAAAAAAAGAGTTCCGGGCTGTGTTTAAGACAAGTTGGAGGAGGATGGACGGCATCTAGACTGGGGTTGCGGATAGGGGGGAGTTGGTATCATGACTAGATGAAACGGTATTCACAAGTAAAAAAAGGTCCCTTTTCTG
This sequence comes from Fusarium albidum, assembly GCA_013618265.1. Classification (NCBI taxonomy): domain Eukaryota; kingdom Fungi; phylum Ascomycota; class Sordariomycetes; order Hypocreales; family Nectriaceae; genus Fusarium; species Fusarium albidum. Next base: position 43,696 of record JABFEP010000937.1, read on the forward strand.
ATGGATAGTGAAAGAACGAGTCGATGACGACAAGAAGGACTTGGACCCTGACTTAGACACGGAAATCGAGGGTTGGACGGAGACTAGACATGATGTCGTCAGGTCATGGGTTGGACCCTACACCCCCCACTAGCTGCCGAAGCTCTTTACGCCGATCAATGGCTTTTGATAGCACAGGGGGCTCGGCAAGAAGGACCCTGGTATGGCTACTAGCTTCTTTTCCGATTTTTCTGGGCCAGGCTACCAGGTAATCTTGATGAGAGACTCTCCATGTGATCACATTTTCCCTCTTCTCTTTTGTCTGCCCGTGTTGCGTGCTGAATTGATGATAATATGCCCCGCTTCCGGCACTTCGTACCT
>JABFEP010000938.1:0-18650 GCA_013618265.1 Fusarium albidum
GGTATGAACTGTCTAGGATTGGGTGGTTGGATAGACTATAGACTGCCACCAAAAAGTACAATAGACAACGCTTCTAGTGCCTACAAGTTGAACGCTACAAGAGTACCCAGAGAGATACCCAGAACCGTCCAGTCCCATGTTATCGCAGACCCCGCCGAGCAATCATCCCCTTTCCTGTTCCTACCCTTGCCGCTACTCCCCTTTGATCCCGAACTCCCTCCGCTAGTACTCCGCTTGCAGATGCTCCCAGAGCTGCTCGACTCTGTCGGCGCCGCCTTGGACTTTGTCGTCGTCCTCTTGACCTCCAGGACAGTAATCGCCGTCATCCAGGACGAGCTCTCGCTCGCGTCGAGGGTAGTCGTGCTATCGTCGTCTGCCGNNGTGGCGCACACGGCAGACGACCCCAGCTCGCAGTCATAAGTCGTAGCATTGACGACAATATCCATAGCCGACCTCTCATAGGTTACAGTGACACCGTTGAATGCCCCGTCGCACGAGTACGAGCCGCCGAAGCTGGTCTGGCATGCCAAGAGGTATTCCGTGCGGGACGAGTCCTTTGTGATGACGGACGCGTAGATGTTGGACGCGCTGCCTGTCTCCTGGGGAGGGAGGAAGACTGTCTCTGTGGCAGAGCGGGTGGTTGATCTGGCGTGGACGAGGGGGATGGCCAGGGCCAGCTGTATTATCTTCATGTTGATGGTGTTGTTGATGTTGATGTTGATGAGAGCTGGGAAACATCAGGTTTTTGTAGAATCGCTGACAGGTTACCTCCTGCCGTCATCCTTGTCAAGGGATTCAGCCTTGCAGGGGTTAGCGAGATGGCGGGCGAATCAATGCTCGCGTTAGACACCCTCAGTTATGCTTGTTTTCTGACGGCAGGTACCACGTCAGACCACAGTCCATGGCGCAGGGCAATTCCTAATAGAGGGCCCGATTTGCGAGCATCCACTAACTAATTAATATAGGGTAGACTCACTTATTCCCCACGAGTTATTTTCCGACCGCAACCTCGACCACTCACCCCCAACATGGCTCACCCACACCCCCGACACATCGCAGAGATCCTCCTCGCCCCCCTCGGTCTGACCGTCACCTCCTGCACAGTCCTCCAGACGCTATGGGCAGGCTACGGCCACGTCTGCGCCGTAACGGCAAAACGCGCCGCCGAGCAACAACAAATCCCTCTTGTGCTCAAGCTCATCCGTCCTCCTCTTGACGTCCAAGACGAAGGCCACGTGCGCAAGATGCTGAGCTATGACGTGGAGCAGTACTTTTACGACGATGTCGCCCCTACTCTGGGGGATGACGTAGCGGTAGCTTCTTGCTTGGCGTCGAGCAGACGACACAGTCACATCAATTCTGTCGAATTGAAGGGCGTCACAGCCACGGTGCTGACTGATCTGCGGGTCGAATTCCCCGTTGCGGGGGAGAAGAGAGCGGTGCTCAACACGCGACAGGTCCGATCGGCGGTGTCATGGCTTGCCAAGTTCCACAGCATGTCCTGGAGATATTTACCTGATAATCTCGACGACTTTTTACTGCCGCCGCTGGATGAGGCGAAGAGGAGAGTTACTAGTGGCGGTGGCGGAACTAAGCTGTGGCTCAACGGGGGCTATACTTATCTCGCTACACGACGGAGCGAGTATGCGTCACTCGCAAACGACAGACACTCCGAGTGGTCCGACGCCCTCTGCACGCCTGTCGACGGATCGACAATGTCGACTGCAGAGATGGTGGCAGAGTTTCTCACCCCGCGGGGGAGACACTACGAGACGTATATCCACGGGGACGTCAAGTCGGAGAATCTCTTTACTACGGGATCGGGAGACCGCGTCTGCTTCTTCGACTTTCAGTATGCTGGGCTGGGTCTCGGCGTGTGCGACCTGGCCAAGCTGTTTACGTGCTCTGTGCCGCTAGACATGCTCGTCGACGATGCGATACCTAGAGAGATGGCCATGCAGAGAGGAGAGAGGGATCTTCTGCAGTCGTACCACAGGGATCTTCTAAACGGGCAGGAACTAGAGTATACATGGGAGACATTTATCAGACACTGGGAGGCTGCTCTGGTTGACTGGTGCAGGTTCCAGGCTTCTTGGGGGTTCTGGGGAAACACGGAATGGCTCGAGGCGAGGGTCAGGTGGATTATAAAGGATGAGGACTGGAGTGAGTGGTTGCGGGGGGAGGTTCTACTCAAGAACTAGACTAGCTTAGATTGTTGAAGATATCCATCACGTCTATCCCGAGCAGGAGATCGCTGCCGCTTATCCACGGATCCTGCACCGGCAGGTACAATGCGGAGCTGAGAGTCATGTCCTCCATGGTAGTCACGGGCTATAGAGTCAGCTATGATCCTTGTAAAAACACATGGACTTACAAGAATGGCGTCCGAACTAGTAACAACGTCCCCCATGGCGTCGTTTGAAAGATACCCCTGAGACCCGTGGCAATTCTTGAGCTCGAGCGTGCTAGAGGTCGCCTCGTTGACGTACTCCCTAGCAATGTAGGCAAACTCGGCAATCAGAGACCCAGGCAACGAACCCCCGCTGACAAACTCGAGTCGACTGAAATGGCCTCCTGCAATGTCCAGGAGGGCGAGGTTGCTCCTCGTGTCGACGTGCTTTGGGTCGTTGATCACCTGGTCAAACAGGACAAACAGGGCGCAGATGGGAATCCCCGCAAGGATCCTACAAATGTCAGCCCCAAACAAGTTACAGCGTCGAGGAGACTACCATAGCGGAGTATACGGCTCTACGTCCACGTAGGGGATGATCTCGAGGATCGACCTTGACACGGATATCAGCTCGTCCCGGGACATGCTCCCGGGCTCGCCCTCCCCCGCGAGCTGGAGGTGGCACCGCAGCAGGATCAGCTTGAAGCTGTAGTACAGGTAGTTGATCCAGATGGCCGAGGTCCCCGTGATGGGCCTGCGGAACACGTGCGGCTGGCACGACGGGCCCGGGCGGAGTCCCTCTGGGACGGACAGCCGCCACTGCTCGACGTCGCCGTCGAGCTGGCGGATGCACGTGGTGTAGTACGCCAGATCCTTCTGGCAGATGCCCTGGCAGAACAGGGTGGTCATTGCGCGCGACAGGAGGCGGGCGTGGCGGGCGAACGTGAGGCTCCAGTTAAACGACCCAAAGATGGACTCTGGGATGTGCGGGAGGGGAGTCACGACGTCGGCGTCGATGAATACCTAGAGTCAGTGGTCAGTTTTCCGTTGGGAAACTTGACAGGGAATGCACACAGAACTACGGCCGAAGTGAAAACTAGTCATCTTCTCGATCGCATAGAGAACCCAGAATATGCGACAAAACGCCTTGGCAGAGGTCCCCCTCGAAAAGGAAGGCCCCCAGTCCTGAGCCATCCGCGCAGCCTGCGTCATGACCCTCTGCTCGATGGACAGGCACGAGACCCCGAGGCAGTATACCGCCGCCGTGGTTATCGCCTGCAGGGCGACAAGAGGGCTCGTCGACTTTTCCAGGCCGGGGATCAAGGTCAGGGCGACGGAGAAGAGATGCCAGGCCTGGCCCTTGCCCGGCTCGTAGCCGCCGCCGCCGTCGTGCAGGCAGCCCAGGGCGAGGACGGAGTGGTACAGGGCTGAGAATGAGGGGTCCTCGCTGAGGGTGGTGCTGAGGTTTGGAGACGAGACTGTGGACTCGAACGACTCTCTGTCGAGGTGGGGGAACAGAGGGTGGACTCGTTCGTAGTATGCTACGGAATTAGAAATGATTCACCCATGGGCATACGTACTTGTTATGTATCTGGTTGCCGTGATGCTGTCGACATGGCTGGGGCTGCCCTCTGGCAGGACTGGCGCAGTGGTATCAGGTGACTTGACACGGGTCTTTATAATGGCAGAGATGCGCCTCACGAGGTCGTTGACCTTGTTGTTGCGCAGCTTGGTCGACAGCGATTCGAGCCTGCTGTCGGAGAAGAAGGTGAGTCTGTAAGTGCCGCCTACAGGTGTCAGCGAGAATCACAGGCTTCTCTTGCAACATACTGAACAGCCCGTTGCCCTACACGTGTTAGCCGAGAAGTGACATGCGGGCCGTCACTCACCTTGAGAGAAAAGCGGTGCTCCGGGCTCAGGGTCTCGCCCAATTGGGCGCCGAACAGCACGCGGTCGATGAAGAGGTCCCCTTGGGCGACCTGGCAGGGGGGCTTCCTGTCGGGGCTTGCCAGGGCCTGCTTTGTCTAGACGGTTCAGTACTCTGCTGTGCATTCACCGTGAATCGCTTACATCCACGATAGGCTCAGAGACGGCCAGACCCGGAGCCTCTGCGTTGACCAGCAGTGCCTTGTTGACTAGGCGTGTCAGCTAAAGCACCGAATGATACGAGTCTGAGCTGACCGTTCTTTCTCAGCGGGATCTTTCTGTTTCCAAACCGACACGAGTCGCCCCGTTGCTGCTCTCGTCAGTCTCGGGAGTCGGCAGGCAGATCAAACACATACCGCGCAGCTCGAGCAGGGGGGAGGGTAGCCTTCAAGAGTCAGTCGCTGCAAACCCAGACGGACGACGACCTACCGGAGCAGCGGATCTTTCTCGTCTTGCATGGGTCGCAGGCCTTGGACCTCTTTGTGCCGCGCATTCTGGCGCCGGGCCCGGGCGGAGTTTCGGCCATGGCGCTGGATCACCGTCTGTAGATTGCCGTCTATGGATTTCCGTCTGCGTGGTTGGCGACTCTTGTACTGCCGTCGATGCAACTGCGAAAGGGGGGAGGCAACCTCTCGGGGATTAGACACGGCGTTGGTAGATGACCGGGAAGAGAAAGTGTCGAGGAGGACGGGGTTTTAAGAGGGAGTCGTCGGCGCCGAGGTTCCCGAAAGAGACTAGTCTCCAGGGAGAGCGGATCTTGATGCTCGTCATGTCGAGCTGTCAGCAGGGGTGCCCCTGGTGGACTTGGCGTCTTATTTGCGCGGCGGGATGAAGCACATGTCCGACATGACTGATGGCGGTATCTCGCAATTGCTGATGACGTCTCGGGACTCTGTCTATTATACCGGGTCCGTTGATGTCATGGGTATCCTGTGTTAGTCCTGTCCGGTGTCCGAGTAGATAAACCACAGCTGCTGCCTTCAGTCCACAACATCTCGTCCATTCACTCTCTACTCTCTTTATACAATCACTTCTCTTATCTTCCATCATGCCCAAGGTCGGCAGACTAGACCCTCCCAGCGAGGCCGAAACCTGCGCAGATGCAGACCCCCCCTCGCCCATGGCCCAGCTCGCCCGCTCCTTCTCCCTCACCCGGGCCTTTTCCACTCTGTCCGCCGACGCCGACCCCTTCCTCCTGGAGGACCCCCGGCTGGACCCCAAGGCCGCCGACTTCTCCCCCGAGTTCTGGGTGAGGGCGATGCTGCACGCCTTCTCCAAGGATCCGGACAAGTTCCCGCGGCACTCGGCGGGCGTGTCCTGGAGGAACCTGAGCGTACACGGGTTCGGCGACCCGACGGACTACCAGAGGGACGTGGTGAATGCGCTCTGGAGGGGGTTCCTGGGGGGGTTTTCGAGGAGGAGGCGCAAGGTTGGCATCCTCGACGGCTTTGATGGACTGGTCAGGAGTGGAGAGCTGCTGCTTGTTCTAGGACGTCCTGGGAGGTACTTCAACCCTCTACTCTAAGAAACCCCTACTGACTCTTCAGTGGTGTATCGACCCTTCTCAAGACCATCGCTGGACACACTCACGGTCTTCATCTCGACGACTCATCCGAGTTCAACTACCAAGGTACGCCCATCATCCCTTGTCATACATGTCCTAATTTTTAGGCATCTCCTGGGACCTCATGCACAGCAACTTCCGCGGCGAGGTCATCTACCAGGCCGAGACGGACATCCACTTCCCCCAGCTCACCGTCGGCCAGACCCTCCTGTTCGCGGCCCTCGCGCGCACCCCCCAGAACCGCATCTCGGGCATGTCCCGCGCGAGCTACGCCGAGCACCTCCGCGACGCGGTCATGGCCATGTTCGGCATCGCGGGCACCCTCGGCACGAGGGTCGGCAGCGACCTTGTGAGGGGCGTCAGCGGCGGCGAGAGGAAGAGGGTCAGCATCGCCGAGGCGACGCTCAACCAGAGTGCGATCCAGTGCTGGGATAACAGCACGAGGGGGCTGGACAGCGCGACGGCTCTGGAGTTCGTGAGGACTCTGCGGCTGGGTACTAGATTGGCTGGTGCGAGTGCCATTGTGGCTCTGTACCAGGCTAGCCAGCCGGCTTTTGATGTAAGCCCTCCTGATAGACTCTAAAACACTATACTGACAAGTCAGGAATTCGACAAGGTCCTCCTCCTCTACGAGGGCCGCCAGATCTACTTTGGCCCTAGACGCGACGCCAAGAAGTACTTTACAGACATGGGCTACCTTTGCCCCCCCCGGCAGACGGCAGCAGACTTTCTCACGTCGCTGACCAACCCCGAGGAGCGCGTCGTCAGGCCGGGCTTTGAGGAAAAGGTGCCGCGGAGCCCCGACGAGTTTGCAGACGAGTGGAGGATGAGCCGTCAGAGGGAGGCGCTGCTGCGGGACGTTGCCGTCTTTGAGCACCAGTTTCCTCTCGACGGGCAAGAGGTTGAGAAGCTGACCAATATAAAGAGGGCGCAAAAGGCGCCGTTCATGTATGTCCCCCTCTGTCACAATAGCACTCTATCTAACTTTTCAGGTCCAAGAACAGCCCGTTCACCATCTCGGTCCCCATGCAGATCCGTCTGTGCATGACCAGGGGCGTCCAGAGACTGCTTGGCGACAAGACCTTCTTTGTGGTGACTGTCCTGGGCAACCTGGTCATGTCGCTTGTCCTTGGAAGTGTCTACTTTGATCTTGACGTCACGGCCGAGAGCATGAACAGCCGATGCTCCGTGCTCTTCTTTGCCATCCTGTTCAACGGTCTGAGCAGTGCTCTAGAGGTATGTCAACCTCAACTATCTGGTTATCAAGTCTAACCCCCCAGATCCTATCATTGTATGCCCAACGCCCAATCGTAGAAAAACACGCCAGATACGCCCTCTACCGCCCCCTCTCCGAGGCCATCTCCTCCATCATCTGCGACCTCCCGTCTAAAATCCTGTCCACGCTGGCCTTCAACGTCCCCCTCTACTTCATGGCCAACCTCCGCCGCGACGCCCCCTCCTTCTTCACATTCCTCCTCTTCGGCTTCACAACCACCCTCACAATGTCCATGATCCTGCGGAGCATCGGGCAGGCGTCAAAGACTGTGCACCAGGCCCTCGTGCCCGCTGCGGTATTCATCATCGGGCTGGTCATCTACGCGGGGTTTGTGCTGCCGACGAGGTACATGAAGGGGTGGCTGAGGTGGCTCAACTACATCAACCCTATTGCCTACGCGTACGAGTCTCTTGTCGCCAACGAGTTCTCGGGGAGGACTTTCCCGTGTAGAACCATGATCCCTGCTGGGCCGCCGTACGAGGATGTTGGTGCTTTGGAGAGGACTTGCTCTGTTGCAGGGGCTTCTCCGGGTGAGGACTTTGTGGCTGGTGATGTCTACATTGGTGCTGTCTACCAGTACTACTACTCACACTTGTGGAGGTAAGACATACATCCTACTATTGAAAGTCGCTGACCAGCAGAAACCTCGGCATTCTATTCGCATTCATCGTCCTCTTTTCCATGACGTACATCATCGCAGCAGAATTCTTCTCCTCCAGCCCCTCCAAAGGCGAAGTCCTCATCTTCCGCAAGGCCCAAGCGTCCAAGGCAGACGAAGAATCCGCCACCGAGTCCATCCGTCCGCAACGCAACCAGGGAGACACTCACCAGAGCAGAAGCACACACCACAAGGCCACCTTTTTCTGGAAGGACCTGTGCTACGACATTGTCCTCAAGGGCCAGACGCGGCGTCTCCTCTCGTCTGTCGACGGGTGGGTACAGCCGGGCAAGATTACGGCTCTAATGGTACTCACCTGCTCTTCTATATAACTATCCAGCTGACTATTCAGGGCGCCTCCGGAGCAGGCAAGACTACACTCCTCGACGTTCTCGCCGACCGCGTAACCATGGGCGTGGTCACAGGCTCCGTCCTCGTCAACGGGCACGCCCGCGGCGCCTCGTTCCAGCGGACGACGGGGTACGTCCAGCAGCAGGACATCCACCTCGAAACCTCGACCGTCAGGGAGGCCCTCGTGTTCAGCGCCATGCTGCGGCAGCCGGAGTCGACGAGCAGGGAGGACAAGCTGCGGTACGTGGAGGAGGTCATCAACCTCTTGGAGATGGACCTCTACGCGGATGCCGTCATTGGAATCCAGGGACAGGGTTAGTCTTCACTGTCTGTCATAAGTACACAACTGACAAAGCAGGCCTCAACGTTGAACAGCGAAAACGTCTATCAATAGGGGTAGAATTAGCTGCCAAGCCTCAAGTCCTGCTATTCCTCGACGAGCCAACATCCGGCCTCGACAGCCAGACAGCATGGGCCGTGGCATCCCTCATCAAGAAGCTCGCAGACCATGGACAGGCCATCCTGTGCACCATCCATCAGCCCTCTGCGGTGCTGTTCCAGCAGTTTGACCGCCTCCTGCTCCTCGCGAGCGGCGGCAGGACCGTCTACTTTGGGGATATCGGGGATAACTCGTCCGTCATGACGGGCTACTTTGAAAAGTACGGCGCTGAGGCGTGCACTCCGGACGACAACCCCGCAGAGTGGATGCTCAGAGCCATAGGGGCTGCTCCGGGGGCTCATGCCGATAGGGACTGGGCCGAGACGTGGAGGAGCAGCCCGGAGTATGCCGTCGTCCAGGATGAACTGACGGGTCTCATGAAGCCTGAGGGCAGCCCCCAGGTTGACTCCCACGAGACGACATATGCCGCCCCCTTTTCTCAGCAGTTGGTGGCTTGCACTGTGAGAGTCGCAGAGCAGTACTGGAGAACCCCAACTTATATCTACGCCAAGATGATTCTGTGTCTCGGGACTGTGAGTCTACACCTGTCGTTCTTAAACCACTCTAACAATATCCAGAGCCTCTTCATCGGCCTCTCGTTCCAAAACTCCCCCCTATCCCTCCAAGGCCTCCAGAACCAAATGTTCTCGACATTCATGCTCGTCGTCACCTTCGCCTTCCTCGTCTACCAGACCATGCCCGGGTTCGTCTCCCAGCGGTCCCTGTACGAGGGCCGCGAGCGGTCATCCCGGACGTACGCATGGCACGTCTTCATCGTGGCCAACACGGTCGTCGAGATGATGTGGAACTCGCTCGCCGCTCTGGCTGTGTATCTGCCGTTCTACTTCCTCGTGGGCATGTACGACAACGGTCATCTCACGGGCACCCAGGAGGAGCGCGCGGGGCTCATGTTTCTCCTCGTCTGGGTCTTTATGATCTACGAGGGGACGTTTGCGCACATGTGTGTTGCTGGATCGCCCACCGCCGAGGTCGGCGCCACATTTGCCCTCCTCCTCTTTATGATGACTCTTGTATTTGCTGGGTACGTCACCATGCACTTCCATATAACCAAGCTAACTGTGCAGCGTCCTCGTCCCGTACTCGAACCTCCCCGGGTTCTGGACATTCATGTACCGCGTCTCCCCAATGACGTACCTCATCGGCGCCATGCTCTCCAACGGCGTCGCCCTCCAGCAGGTCCACTGCTCCGACCTCGAGTTCCTCGTGTTCCGCCCCCCCGCCAACCTCACCTGCGGGGCGTACGTCGGGCCCTTTGTCGACATGGCGGGGGGCTCCCTGAGGGATCCGGACGCGACCGACGCGTGCATGTACTGCCCTGTTTCGTCGACGGACGTGTACCTCGCGACGCTGGATATCCACTACAGCGAGCGGTGGAGGAACTTTGGCCTGATCTGGGGGTATGTATTGTTCAATGTGGTTGCGGCTCTAGGGGCGTACTGGCTGTTGAGGGTGCCAAAGAGGAGGCTGTAGTCTGGTGTCTATTTAAGAATCTATCTAGTAGGCTAGGCTAGTCAAGACTTGTCAGAGTTGTCCGAGTTGAAGCCAGACTCGGCTCGCACATCCACCACCGGCTTCTCGCCCATGCCCCCCCTGCTCGCCTCGCTGACGAGCCCCAGACGAAGCGCCTCCCTCTCGACCTCTTCCTGCGTGAGGAACGGCAGCTCCTTGGCAGCCCTGACGTACGACATGTTCTCGACGTGGCCCTTGGCAAAGATGATGTCGATCTCCTCGAGGGAGCGGTTGGCGGTCTGCTGGTGTCAGAGTCTGTGGACTGATACTGGTAGAAGTACACACCTCTGGATAGAAAAAGTAGAGAACAGGAAAGAAGCAGGCGTTGACGACGGCAAAGAACAGGTACGTGCCCCATCCGAGACTATTAATCATCTTGGGGACGACCATACTAGAGATGTCAGCATCTTATAAGACCCTAGAGTATAGCACTTACACAATCATAAAGTTAAACAGCCAGTTAGTGCATGTGGACACGGCATTGGCCTTGCCCCTCGTCTTGAGAGGGTTGATCTCAGCAGGATACAGCCACGGCAGGGGAAGCCAGGTAGCTCCGAACGACGCAATGTACGTGAACAGCCCCACGGCAGCTCCCTTTGCGGCCATGCTCGTGCCCGGGATGAGGCACGCAAACGTCAGCACCATGGAGAGCATCTGCCCTGCCGTCCCCCAGAGGAGTAGCTTCCGCCGTCCGACCCTCTCGATGATGAACCACGAGACGGTGGCAAAGATGCTGTAGACGATCATGTTGACCCCGCCCATGAGCAGGGCCATGTTGTGGTCGCCGACGACAATGTTCTTCTCGAACAGGATGGGGAAGTAGTAGATGACGGCGTTGCAGCCGCCGACCTGCTGCATGAACTGGGCGCCCGAGCCGAGCATCATGCGGCGAAAGTGCTGCGTCTTGCCGTGCGTGAAGAGGGCCTTTATGGGGGTGCTCTTCTGCCCCGCGAAGCCGGACGCGCGGATCGAGTCGAGCACCGAGTCCCTCTCGGCCTTGGTCTCGGGGCTGTCGACCTCGTACCCTCTTATGGCGGCGATGACCTTCTCGGCGTCCTCGTACCTCTCGTGGGTGAGCAGCCACCGGGGACTCTCGGGGAGCCAGATCATGGCGATGCACAGGACGAGGCCGAACACCACCTGGAAGGCGATGGGGAAGCGCCACACGAGATCAGCCGATCCGTAAGAGGCACCGTAGTCGATCCAGTAGGCGATGAGGGTTCCGAACGCGATGACTCCGCCCTCGATGCAGATCAGAAGACCTCTGTTGGTCGTCTTGCTGCACTCTGCCTGGTACGTCGGGATGGTGGACGTGTTGATGCCGTTGCCCACGCCCGTGACGACGCGGCCGACGATGAGCTGGGCGAGCTGCGAGTAGCCCTTTATGGCAGAGATCTGGATCACGACGCCGAGGATCATGACGACTCCGCCCAGGATCATGGCCCGGCGGCGGCCCAGCAGGTCGCCGACCCAGAGGATGAACATGGCGCCCATCAGGCACCCGATCTCGTAGATGGACGTGACGAGGCCCTGCATGGTGTCGCCGTACGTCTCGGGGAAGTAGTCGTTGAAGGCGGGCGCAGAGATGATGCCGCTCATGACGCCCTGATCGTATCCGAATAGGAGGAAGCCCGTCGTGGCCACGGTCGAGATGGCCAGCGACAGGGGCCTCCCGGAGAGGCCAGCAAACTTGGGGGGCATTGTGATGGATTCAACAGAAATGCAAGTGTGCGTGTCTACTGTAGTCCTGAGACTCCGGACCACGGGCATGAACGACGCTCTTATATGCAACTGTAGTCTTATGCAAGCGTGAAAACTCTGAACACCCCACGACGACCCACGAGTCCACAATACCCACGCCCGACGCGACGGTTTCACTCTGCACGGGGATGCCGTCCCCAGCGTCCGACCTGCGAGGCAGCCCGGCCTGCAGGGTTGCCGTGTCATCACGCCGTGCCGGGACCCGAGCCACCTGTGGCCCGGGGGGATCTGCCAAGCCGGACGGCGCCAGGGACGCCCACATGCGGCCCCAGAGAACGGAGGGGCTACTGCGGTCCTACTCGGTGTTACTCCTGGATGACGTCAGTAGTGGCTGTAGAGATGGAGATCTGCTCTACACGCTCTAGAGTCTAGACAAGAAGCCTCAGTGAGAAGGTAAGACAGACACAGACACAGAGTCAGTACATAGTCAGTCGAGTACAGAGTAGTGCAGCCAACATGCAGCTGTCTATAGCCAACATGCAGTTTACAACAACCCTGTCCTGGACAACAAATGGCCGCAGATCTGCAGAGATTGCTCCCCGCGACAATCAAGGTTGTTCAAAACTCTGCCCATGGCCCCATATTGGCCCACGTTTTCTGGGCCGTCCTGCCTCAAAGGGCTGATCTTGTCCGCAACGGGGGAAATGCCTCGGCCGTCGACACCAATGCGGCGTCGCTCCCGTTGGATAAGCATGACAAGGGGAGAGGGCGGGTATAGGACTGGAGTACCGCTGGGGTAGACAACGTCATTGTCCTCGGTAGGACCAACGGAGGGTCCACGCCCATGAGCATTATCGGACGAGAATTTGAAGAATTTCCCTCGTCGCGGGGGGGACTCGGAGAAATGAAGAAGAGAGATTCAGAGGTGAGATTGATGAGCGGTGGATCATTCCGGCGGATGATGATTGGTGCGCAAAGTGAAGATTCTTCAGGCTGCGTCTCAGTTATACTACCCACTGCATGATGATTACGGGGTGGGCCTTGTTTCACTCTACATCCAGCTCAACGACTCTGCAGCTTGATATAAACCTCCCTCGGATTCCGAGTCAGCGAAAACACCTCGGCAGGCTGCGCCAGGGCCTCAGGCAGCTCCAGCAGGTCGAATCTGTAGCTGACGAGGGTAAAGAAGATCTTCATCTCCAGGTACGCCAGCCTCTTGCCGAAGCAGCTCCTCGGACCAAGACCAAACCCCTGGATCGGGAACAGATTAGAATCAAACACCACCTCCTCGGTCCCGGCCGCACTCCGCTCTGTGCGAAGCCACCTCTCGGGACAGAAAGCCGCAACGTCAAAGTCCTCGCTGACGGGGTGCTTCTCCATGCGCGTCCTGGCCCAGTCGCTGTACCGAGACTCGTCGCACGGCACCTTGGGAGTCAGGACACCCGGGCCATTCGCCAGGAACACCAGCGTCGTGCCCTTAGGGATGTGGGCGCCCAGGATCTGCGTGTCGGTCTGGGACTCGCGTATGCACATGGCGAGCGGGCGTGCGTGGCGGAGAATCTCCTCTACCACGGCGTCGAGATACGGGACGCGTGCGTGGATAATCTCGTCGAGGGACGGCAGACGGTGCTCATCCCTGGCTTGTCGGTGAGCCTGGTCGAGGGCCTCCTTCAGACGTGTCTGCACACGCTGGTCCTTGCTGAGGTAGCTGATCCCCCATCGAAGTGCCGAAGATGTCGTTTCGTGACCGCCGATGAGGTATGTCATGAGCTAGTCACAGGTTGGCCAATGATCTGGGCAAAGTCGGTCAACCATAGCCACTCACCTCACTCTTGATGGTCTGCGAGTAAAAGTCGGGGCTTCTACCGTCCTTGCCCGCCAGCACCTCCTCACGCGCGAGGATCTGGTCCATGGCGCACCGCTGGGCCTGCCCGGTGCGTCGTCGCTGGATCCCGTTGGCGATCTCGCGGCATTGCAGACGGCTGGAGAGACGCCGGGCCTGCTTCATGGTGGACGAGAGGTGGCGGTACAGGAAGTGGAACAGCATGGGCGAGGGGGATCTTATGCTGAGGGACGCGCTGTTGGATATCACGGTGAGGGCAGCCAGCTCTTCCTCGAGGGGCGTCTCCTTGAAGACAAACTCGTCGTCGGGACCGCCGCTGTTGCTTTCAGCCTCGAGCGCCTCAATCTCGCGCACCAGCTGTGTCTGGCCAGGCTCGAGGCCGTACGCGGCGCACACGATGATGTCGAGGGCGGCGTGATGCACGTTCTGAGATGCCGCAAACGGTCGTCCACCGGCCAGCTGAGCCTTGCGGTCCCAGAGCTCGAGGAGCCTTGCGAACTTGTCGTAGATCTCCGGGGCAGACACCTACACCATCAGCTGGCTTTCGTAACAGACGGGTTTTAGGGCCTACCTCGTTCAGGAACGAAGGCGTCATCAGGTCCCGGACCAGCTCCTTGTTCTTGCGGTACTGCGGGTCGGCGCTCTTGAGGGTGAGGATTGCCCCCGGCACGACTCCGTGAAAGACCGAGATGCTCCCTCGGCCGCGGTCAAACTCCTTCAGCCGGCGCATGCAGACGTCGGCGACGGCGTGGTGGTCGGCCACCACGACCCACGGCTTCGAAAACGGACGCACAAACGTCTGGAACAGCGGCGACTGATGCTTGCTCGGCTGCACCGCCAGCCAGTTGGTCATGCTCCCAAAGGCCTTGATGTCGGGGAGGTCGCCGAGGATGCGGCTGGCGGCCTGGGCATTGTACGGGATCGAGGCCAGCGGACGGGGGTAGAATACGTGGCGGAACGTGTACAGGACGGTCCCCAGGAGGAGGACTCCCGCGAGAAGCCATAGCGGCCAGCCGACGCCATCCAGGGTCATGCTGTAGATGTCTGTCTCGATGCTGAGTGTAGATGTTGTCAAGGCCCGTCCTCTGGGCCCAGCAGTTTAATATCGGCAATGCAGACAAGGGTCCAGCGTCCCAACAATAGGGGCCCTCGCATCCATCGACCAGTGGGAAGCTGTCGCGTATGCAATAAGCTGACGGGGCGTAAGCTGACCTTGTTAGCGCCACTTGGCAGCGGGTTTATCTCGAGAAACCGCCGACATTGGCTCTGCGGGTGAGTAGTTGCCATGCGCCATTGGCTGCTCGGATTGATGTTTGTTGGGATGGATCATGGGAGGGAAGAGGAAGAAGGCACGGAGTACACGGAACGGAGCATCAATAACGCGCTGCTGGAGGCTGTCAAAGATGACATGAAAGATGCCTCAATAGCTCATCCAGCTTAGGTAATTTTTAAACGACATGGATGCTAGATCCTATCGACTGCCAGGAGCAAGTCAAGATCCAACATCGGCTTGGCGGCCTTGGCTCGGCAATCTAGTCACTGTGTTTGTTAGTTCTGGTCACGGTGTTTGGAGCATTTAGGTGCATGCTCTCCTTCATCGTGTTCTTGCTGAGATGCTTCCTGGGTCGCTTTGATCCCTTCATTAGAATCCCAAAAGGCCAAGACTAGAGAAACCATCACGTTTGCACTAACGCGAAATGTACTTGTCACGACTGACCAACTCTTGTGGAAGCAACCTGCACTTACCGGCGAATTGGCACTATATAGACTAACTGACTCGACCAGTGTCGACATGCCCTACTTCAGACTCGGAAGTGGTCAAGAGTTGAGCCATGGACTTGTCGACCTGCGCTTCCCTCGACGGCACCAGACAAGACGATCGGTTACTCTCGGTGCAGTCGCCACACCAGGTATACCCAGATGAGCTGAAACTAGGGGGTTTCTTGGTGAGCGGCCACGTGGGCGTTGGATAGGGGTCCAGCACTAGAAGACTTGCCCTGGGAAGTACTGACTCAGGGCTGGCTCTGGGTCCCTCGCACATGAATAACTCGAGGCCATCTTCCGCGACCGTCTTGGAAACAGTGTACTGTTCAATTGTGTTCTTTTAATCGTGGAAGCGACTTGCCCTTGAAAGCGAACCGCATACTAAATAGTACGCAGGAAAACGAATCCATGGCATTGCTATTAGACGTGTGGAATTGTCCAGCTGGACTACTTTATCCGTGAGGTTTCGGTATGATGATGCTCTGCTGGAAGTGCTTGTCCAAGGTGACATTACAAGTATACGCCTGTAGCTCACCAAGCTTCAAGTTGTCTTGAAGGATACGCCAGATCAGATCCTTACTGCCAGTGATGTTAAGCCACTCGTGACAGAGACTCTGTTCACAGGCAATTCTATCCAATGTCACAAGACATCCTCATCAGCTCAAGAGCGCTGTGTTTGTAGCCGTCCCAGTGTAGGGTATTCCACGGGTTCCATGGGAAGGCGTCCTGCTGTGAGATGTGATCCTAGGTAGCTGTTGATTCAGCTGGTCAAGCATAGAAAGAGACCCATCTTCTATCCTCAGTCTGCCCTTGAACACCAACACACATAGCATCATCTGCACCCACCACCCTTTGCAGATTCCCCTGAGGCCTTCCATCTGCACAAAGACCAATCATGCCCGCAAGATATCCTTCCGACCCGCTGCATTCCCATCCCGAGTAGCATCGCAGCAGTCCTGCAGGTCCAGACCCGTGCGGACACACGAGGCCCTTGCAGTCGAGCCATTTCAGGGGCTGATGGGCATCACCGTCGACTAGTCATGTGAAGCGGACTGCGCTGGTCATGGAGTTGAGTCTGTCCTTCCATACTAATCTGGGACTTTTCACCCTTTTTCTCGGCCTTGACTACCTGGTCCTGACATGACGGCTAGAAACAGTTGCATGCCCATCCCTGGACATGCAGAGTCACAGTCGCACTCCCATCACCGATGTCCCATGTCGAGCTGAAGATGTGCCCTGTTGGCAATGCATCCTGACATCCCATCTCTGGTAGGCAGACGTTTCAATGCCGATCTGCCCCAAAGCGGATAATGGTAGGGGGGGGGCCAAATCTGCCTTGTCTGTGTGACGGTTGTTTAATAATCGGCCACTCTAGAATCGGCGGTTGCTTTTGCTGTGAAATTAGCACAGGCAACAGTACTTGCTTTTGTTGGCCGAGTCAAGGTCAAGAGTAATGGTCAAGAGTCAAGGTCAACAGTACAGGATTCCAAGACTCATCAAGACTCATCAACTAGACTTTCCATGTCGGGCACCTTCTTATCCATCTCGGCATGTTTTCCCTCCAACTACAACTTCCTGTTCCCCTCTATAGTCGGCGACTGTTGCATCTTCCCAGGCATCTGGGACTT
Source organism: Fusarium albidum (assembly GCA_013618265.1). NCBI lineage: Eukaryota > Fungi > Ascomycota > Sordariomycetes > Hypocreales > Nectriaceae > Fusarium > Fusarium albidum. The sequence continues at coordinate 16,851 of JABFEP010000938.1, forward strand.
TGGTCCTCCAAATTAGCAGTCATGCGACTCACCCCCGTTGGCGCCTAGCCCGCCCGCACGTAGCCCCTTTGAAATCTCCAATTGGGCTGGCGCTAGACTGCGCGCTTGGTGTGCATGGACGTTGTACTAGTTATATATCCGCTAGATATAACGCACAGAATATTATACCCAGTATGCCGGTGTAGGGCTGAGCTCCATTTAAGCTCGATTCTAGCCACCAGATCGGGCATGGGCGTGTTTCTTCTCGGTCGATTCTGGCCCCCAAATCTTACATCAGCCTGCAATCGCATGGTCCGGGGGTGTAGCTGTGGAGGACTTTGGTTTAGTGCAGTGTTACTCTATAAACTAGTCTTGTTTGATTTCGCAGAAACATGGTGGCCGGATAGAGATGGTGAAACTGGCAGAGGCAGTTGTGGACATGAGGCATACAGACCAGACCACTAGACTCTAGTATTTATACAGCTTGAATTCCTCACCAGCAACATCTCCCAAGTTCTTAGCATCAGCCTCTCGTTCATCATGCTTCTTCCACTCTTGCTTCTCCCCCTGGGCTTGTCCCTCGCGGCCTCGCCCGAGCCCTGCGCCGTCATCACCGACCTGTCCAACAAGGCCCACAGGCAGAACAGCTCCACCACCAGAGTCAAGGTCCCCAGCCAGGTCGCCCTCGACTGCCTCCGGTCGATGCCCTTCTACCCCAAGCGCGCGGAGGGCTTCCTCGACGAGCTCGACAAGTACGTCCAGTTCCAGTCGACGCTCGAGGTGCTCAAGGACCCCCCGGAGACCTATGTCTCGTCGCCCACCGACATCCTGGGAGGGCTGGAGGATATCCGCAAGACAGAGTACGCGAACCAGTACGAGTTCGACCTTGCCGTCTACAACCTCTTCCAGACTGCCAACGACGGCCACTTCACCATCCAGACCTGCACGCTGCCCATCTTTGAGTTCGCCCGTCAGAACATCAGCCTCGTGTCCGTCTCGTCCGACGGCATCGAGGAGCCCGAGCTGTACACGTACGCGGACGCAAAGTACATCAACAGCTCCGACGTCAAGGTCTCGCCCGTCGTCTCCATCGACGGCGACGACCCCGGCGAGTTCCTCAAGGGCATCTCGGACACCCTCCGCAGCCAGGACCCGGATGCTCGGTACAACCAGCTGTTCCACTCCTTCTCGCTCCTCGGCGCCGGCTACCTGTCGCCGTCTGGCGCCTTCGTCAACAACAACGGCGTGCATCCCGGCTCCAACTCGACCACCATCGAGTTCCGCAACGGCTCCACCATCGAGCTCGGGGTCGTCGCCACTCTCGTCTTTAATGACTTTGTGGCCAAGGACGGCAAGGAGCTGTTTGACTACTACTGCATCCCCGAGCAGCCCTCATCCGACTCTGCGGCCTCGTCCGAGCTGCTGGCCGGGACATCAGGCTCGGCCGAGTCCAACGATGGCGAGGAGGAGCAGGTGCTTCCTCCGCAAAAGTCCGGCCCCGTCGGATACCCCGAGCCCTTCATCCGGGACCCCTACAACCAGATGAGCGGCTACTTCCTCGACGACGACGAGACGGTGGTCATGCTCATCCCCACGTTTGCCGCCGGGGAGGGCCTGCCTTCCAACCAGTCCAGCGTGTTTTCGAGGACCGCCACCGAGCTTGTCTCGAGGGCCCGCACGGCCGGCCGCACCAAGCTGATCATCGACGTGTCTGCCAACGGAGGCGGCGACATTGTCAGGGCCTTTGACCTACTTGAGCTCTTCTTCCCGTCCGAGTTTGCTTACTCGGCCACCCGGTTCCGCCGCCACACGGCATCCGAG
>JABFEP010000940.1:0-22443 GCA_013618265.1 Fusarium albidum
GGTACGTACCTCGCTTTTTTTGCACGGTGCAACTTTCCATTCAAAGCGGAGCCCAAACGTGCGGCCCTAATTTTTAACCCACACAAAAAATCTCAATTTCAGTCGGCGAAGCTCTCCCAAGATCCGAACCGGCCCAGGTTTTGCAGAGCAGCCCTTCCTTGACTTCTCTCTTTCTTCTCCCTCAAGCACCTTGATCCTCTGCATCGCCTCGTCACCGCAACAATGGCCGAACAATTGATCCTCAAGGGCACTCTCGAGGGCCACGTACGTCGAACCCTGTGAACTCTTCCGCCGAGCCGTCGACCACAGTTGCATCGCGACCGTAGCTGGCCTCGATCCGCTTCGACAGACATGCCTACAGTCGGCTTTGCGGAAGGGGGTCAGACCATGAACTTGGAGTAAATACTGACTATCTGCAGAATGGCTGGGTCACCAGCTTGGCCACCTCCATGGAGAAGTATGTCGAACATCGAAGCCAGCCTTCCTTCAAAGGCCCGGAAACTGACTGACCTCGCTACAGCCCCAACATGCTCCTCTCTGGATCCCGAGACAAGACACTGATCATCTGGAACCTCACCCGCGATGAGACCCAGTACGGCTACCCCAAGCGATCTCTCCACGGCCACTCTCACATCGTCTCCGACTGTGTACGTCAACCCAGATGCCCGCCACCCACGACCTGTTTTCTTTTGTGGCGTGTAGGATCACGCAAGGGCGAAGACTGATATTTTGTTGGATATAGGTGATCTCCTCCGATGGTGCTTATGCCCTGTCTGCTTCGTGGGACAAGACCCTGCGTCTGTGGGAGCTTGCTACTGGTACCACCACTCGACGATTCGTCGGCCACACCAACGACGTCCTCTCTGTCAGCTTCTCGGCGGACAACCGCCAGATTGTCTCCGGCTCCCGCGACCGAACCATCAAACTTTGGAACACCCTCGGTGACTGCAAGTACACCATCTCTGAGAAGGGCCACACCGAGTGGGCTTCTTGCGTCCGCTTCAGCCCCAACCCCCAGAACCCTGTCATCGTCTCTTCCGGATGGGACAAGCTTGTCAAGGTCAGTAACAAACACGTGGACGATCGCCTATTCCGACCTCTACATTTTCACATGATGTTTGCAATCTCAAGTATTTGCTACTTCAGAGCCTGCTTCAACAGGCCATGAGACCACTATTCACCTTTGCCCTGATTCTATCTTATCCACATTCATTCCATTTGAACCGTCCCGAGCAGGCAATGATTCTAACAGGCTCGATAGGTTTGGGAGCTCTCCACCTGCAAGCTGCAGACCGATCACATCGGCCACACCGGCTACATCAACACCGTGACCATCTCCCCCGACGGCTCGCTCTGCGCCTCCGGTGGCAAGGACGGTACCACTATGCTCTGGGATCTTAACGAGTCCAAGCACCTCTACTCCCTCAACGCCAACGACGAGATCCACGCCCTCGTCTTCTCTCCCAACCGATACTGGCTGTGCGCTGCCACTGCCAGCTCTATCATCATCTTCGACCTGGAGAAGAAGAGCAAGGTTGATGAGCTCAAGCCTGAGTTCCCCGCTACCGGCAAGAAGAGTCGGGAGCCTGAGTGTGTCAGCTTGGCCTGGTCTGCTGATGGCCAGACTCTGTTCGCTGGCTACACTGACAACATCATCCGTGCCTGGGGTGTCATGTCGAGGGCATAAATGCCCTACCCTAAAAAAGAGGCGCGGTGACGAGGCCGGAGGCGAGCGGAAGAAGGTAGATCATTGGTGGGGCGTCAAATGGTTGGCTTCCTCGTTTGGTCTTTATTGATGCAAAGGAAGGGGGGGCGACTCAAATCTGACGAGGGCATCACGCGTTTGCTGGTTATAGGCAGCCCCTGAAAGTACCGGGATTCATCCTTTTGTTCTCCAATAAAGAACTCGAGATTTAAAACATTCAATGGCATGATGCACAGGTGACTATGCCACGTACTGGGAACCCGAAGTCTCCGACGTGTCTGCGCTGCAGGTCTTGATCTGCTTGACAAGCTCCCTATGCCGACAGACACAGCGTATTAACCTTGCGCAGATCATCTGTTGCCACGGAGTCCAACAAGACACGGGGGTCAATATACCTTGACTCATCTGAAAGAACATTGTATGTTACATTTTAGCCGTCCAACGGAAACGCCGGACCGGGGAGTATTGTACACCGTGATTTGATATATTCCATGCTTTCACCACCCAAAAATAGCCGAACACCCCGGGGCAGCGCCTAGCCTCCATCTCCTCGATGAGGTGTCCGCCGTAGCACCTGTTATGTAAGCTGAGAAAGCTCAGTCGATACAGACAGACTATGGCTCAACTACCCATTATCCTTTCTACATGAAAGGAGGTAGGGAAAATGGATATCCCCCATTCTTGATGCGGAAGACGCTGAGGAGGAAGCTGTAGACGAGGAACAGAACACCACCCCAGGCAATGACAGCAACCTGCTGCGTCTTGGAATCAGCAATACGAGGTACCTTGACTGCGAGTGAGATCGCACAGAATGACAAGACGCCGTCTGGTGAGAAAGATTAGCAAAGCAAAGATGCCAATGAGGCTCTTGGGCGAAGACCTACAGAGGGCAGCAACGATTTGTGTCTCCAGACCAAACTGTTGCTGGAAGCCAGGTGCAACATAGCTAATTCCTCCCCGACCGTCGCCGGCAACGTAAGGGACCTTGCGGATATGGTTGAACATGTGGCCACTGGTAAAGAGGAGGATTGCAATGAGGCTGATGGAAGCCCACAGATTGCGGTTTTGCACGATGGGCAAGATGTAAGGCGATGCAGTCACGAGGGCTGTGCCGACTCCGAGGAAGATGGTGATGGAGGCGATCCATCTCATCCAGTTGATGGGTCGCCTGACGGGAGGATGAGGTCTATCGGGAAGTTGTCGAGAAATCCACGTATGTACTTGCTCGGCGGTGGCCGGCCTATCATTCCCAGGTTATTGGGCTGGATCTGCGGTATTGCGATAGTCGAGGATACTCACCCGCTGGTAAAGTCATATCTCAGAGGATCCTGCTTTGCGACGGCATGGGGGCCCTGAGTGGGAGGGAAGAGCAACAAGACGGGGGCCGTTTGGAGGCCGAGCTGCTCGGCGTCAGATGGAACCTTTGGGTGCATGCTTTTGATGCCGGGTATGACTTGTTTCTTGGGGTACCTACCGACAAGAAGACCTCTCTACCATCAGTAAAATCCAATGTGCCAAAGATGAGCCTGGAATCGCCGGATTTGTCGCCCTTGATCCAACTCTTGGCGATGAGATCCCATTCCGGTTGAAACTCGCGACACATTTGACAGGCAAACCGTGGCTCAGCAGCAGTCAGGAGAACAGCAACGCTGTAGTCGCGCGGCGCGCCTGTCAAAGATCTGTACGAGAGTTCCTTGAGCTTGAGCGGCGCGGAGTTCTGTTTGGCGTGGTATTCGTTGAATCGTTCGGCCGGGGACTTCTTAGCGGCCACGACGCTTGTGGCAAGCAGGGCCAGGGAAAGGAGCGACGGAAAGATACGCATCGTGACTATGTGCGGGACAGATGGTGATTGCGTTGAAGAAAGAAGGGGAGAAGGGGCCAAGTGGCCTCGAAGCAAGTTTCGCCGAAGTAGCAGACGTTTACGGATAGAGCTACACCTCTTTGCACTAGGAGAGGTCTCAGAGCTTCCATTCGAGGTGAAGCTGAGGTGGCCTCTCAATCAGGAAGCGACCGAGTGACTTACCTAAGCTATCCTCAAGAGCTGAGCCAGAGGTGGGGAAACGGAGCGTCATTGGCTCAAGCATCATTCACGTGATAGCAGCCAGGAATCATGGCTACGATGCTAACTTGATTTGGCATCATGTTTACTTGAGCCAAAACACATCTAGGCTGCCCTCTGGTCATCACACCTTCACATCCCACTTTAACCTTCACCAACGTTCATGACATCCGGTTAGAGATATCTTGCATGTTCATCAAAGCTACGGCATTCGATACCATCTTTCAAGCTTGAAAGCTTTTGTTGACTCCGTCAGAAGTTCTATGGTCAAGCAAAGCATGGGCAAGATGGGCACCAAGTCAGTCGAGGTAGGACATCACCGCACCAAACAACGACATCGTCAACCTGGCCCAAGTATTGACATTCAAAACTTCAGCGCGCTGCTCGAATTCACGAGCTCGAACTGAAACATCGAGGCGGTATTCACCAGATGGACCTGACTCAACGCGACGAAGAGGCCCGTTTGCTCAAGCTCCGTCTATTGACATTGCGTGATGAGAATGCGTCGTTGAAGGATAGACTTATCCAAAGAGATGCTGTCGTCAAGCAGCTTACCAAGCAAAGCAATGATGCGTATGCCGAGCTCCGTGAAACTCGGGAGCAGATCAAGACCCAGGAAATGCTGGTGAGGAAGCAGGACAACGAATTAGCGGCCCTCAAGGTACAGTGTCCAGTCTCTGACCTAGAAAATCTTGCTAATACCGAGTTAGACCGAGATAGAGTCGCTCAACGACTTCATGCAGGGCTCAAACAAGGTCTTGCAGGAGAAGCTTGCTCTGAGCCACAGGTTGGGTCAAATACAGCCTGAGATCGATCACCTCAAGGCACAACTCGAATCCCATCGCGCCGTCGTTGCCCAGAAGCAGGACCTCGAACGCCAGCTTGGCTCACTTGAGGTTGAGCTCGAAAATGAAAAGCGGTCGAAGCAGCGGATGCAATCCAAGAGTCACGACAACGATCAATGGAAGGAGCAACTCGATGAAACCAAGAGAGAGCTGGAGAAGGCCAAGAAGGAGCACAATCGAGAGCTAAGAGAAGCCCGGGGCGAGTGCGACAGCATGGAGGGGCGCCTAGAGGATACCAAGGCCAAGCTTAAGAAGACCCAAGTGGAACTGAAGGACACGAATGCCGAGCTCGAGGCGTGCCGCGCTGAATTGGAAGCAGACCGCAAGGCTTCCCGGGTCAGCAGTAAGCCTGCCAAGAAGATGGTCACCATGAAGGACCAGCCTGCACGCAAACGTCGTGCCAACGAGATGAGTTTCGAAGATATCAGCATCGGCACACCCGGCCCTGACGAAGCTTCCTTCAAGCGACCGCTTAAGAAGCGTGGAGCTGAGCGCGCCCTGGTTGGAGAAAAGTCAACATTCTCTATCACACCGTTTTTGAACCGCTCTAAAAATATGTCGGATGAGCTCAGCGAGATGCCCTCGCCTACTGGTGGGGCTGCTGAGGTTACAGAGCACAGAGTTGACAGAGACGACGAGGAGGGCGAGGCTGCCGAGTCGGGGTTCTTTGGGTCTGCGGAGGAAGCTGAAGAACACGAAGAAGAGCCCAACGAGACTGCTGTCGCAACAGACACAGTGACTGAAACAAAGACGCGCAAGGCCCGGGGAAGGCCGAGGAAGGCCCTGGACGATGCCTCGACGACCAAAAAGAACATGCCTACCTCGTTGAAACGGAAGGGCAGGGCAACAAAGGCCGCCAGCAAACTTGAGATGGTAGTCGAGGAGGCAGATACTAGGGAGCAGGAGAACAAGAGTCTTCGGCGGACGAAGAAGGTGCCAGAATTGAAGATGAAAGGAATCGACAGCCTCTCGAACACTGGCAATACAACCGCCAGCGACCCTGATGCACGCAAGAAGAAGCGCAAGATCCTCGGCGGCGGCGCCAGCAAACCTCTCTTTGACGATGATGATGGTGAAGTCATCCCACGTCCTGCGAAGATGCAGCTGGCTCCAGGCCGCAAACTGAAGGCACCGCTGGGGGGCGCATCCAACGCCTTTGCTGGCGCTGCATTCTCGCCTTTGAAGAGGGATAGGCGAGGAGTTGGCGCGAGTTTCCTCGCATAGATTGAATGAGAGGATCGGGGGATATAATATTGTTTGTTGATGGATGAACATTGCATGGACGGCGTTAGGACTCTGGATTTTTGTGTTGGCACTGCTCTCAAATTATGGCCAACAACAACAGGCGTAAAGGTTTACCTGGTTACAACAGGTAATATTGAAATATGCATTTTCTCTCGGCAACTGCGAATAATCTCATCATTGAAGTCAAGCCATGGTCTCTCCAAATCCTGTGAACTGGATCTGTAGTCGAATTGCTGTTGTCTCGCGTTTCCCTGCGAAATCGTGGCGTGGTATAGGTTAGCTGAGATGATCAGAATCTTCCCGCAGGCGGTCTTCTCTTCCAACTTCCATCTAATAACTTAACCCTTAGACACTATATACTACGACAACGAGCTAAGCACTGGCATCCTCTCTACAGGCTACTACTGGCCAGAGGTTATTCCTTTGCCGTCAAAGCCATGCTTATTATCGCCCCTTGGCTGAAAGCTTGAGCATCTTCTCTCCAACCTCCTTCCTATCTGCACACCCGATCTACACCATGAGCTCTCGGCTCACGGCGTGCTTTCCAAGCACTTCCAGTCTATTTCGGCTGAATTTGCAACTGGCATACCCAGCTGCAAACTCCATTCGCTGGTCATCGTCAGCTTCTCGTTGGAAACAGCGCCAGGGTCGCGACGCGTATGCCAGAAATGCCAAAGTCAAGGGACTCAAGAGCCGGGCAGCCTTCAAGCTTCTGGAGGTACCGTTCTCTTTAGTTTCAGCAACCAAATCTCGACCGAGAGCTGACATATAGAGCAGATGGATTCAAAATACAGACTGTTCAAAGGGAACGGACAGACCGTTGTTGACTTGGTGAGCCCCTTGGTTGAAAAGCAGCAATGGCTCCAGCGGGACCTCTATAGCTCACCTCGTTCCAGGGATACGCCCCAGGGAGCTGGTCCCAGGTAAGCTCGTCCACCTTGCAAAAAGCAACCTCCCATTTCCACCCGAGGCTCATCGTGTCCTGAAGGTAGCCGTGGAGAGGACGAGGCCCAACGGCCGGGTCATCGGGATCGACCTCATCCCGGCCCAGCCGCCGCGCGGTGTCGCAACCTTTCAGGGAGACTTCCTCTCCCCAAGCGTTCAGGCAATGGTGAAGAAGTTTATCCTCGAGACTCACCAGCGGCCCGCCCCCGTGCGGGAAGAAGACCAGAGGAGACCATCCGATGAGACGGAGAGTCCGGAAGTCGATCGACCTAGCTACATCGACATGGAGCGTCACGTTGGTTCAGACCCTGCGTCGCCGTCGCCGTCGTCCGAGTTGGATGCGTCGAACCAGCGCCTTGTAGATGTTTGTTGAGACTCGCGGCCAATGCTCCTGCCACCGGCAGTTGCAACATACATTCAAGAGTGCTGACAACATTCCCAGGTCGTATTAAGTGACATGTCAGCCCCCTGGGAGCAAACCTCCGGCTTCAATGTGAACAGCTTGAGTAATCCCTATCATAGGTTGATGAACACGAGTGGCAACGCGTTTCGGGATCACGCCGGCAGCATGGTGAGCCTCCGCCCTTGCCCATCTCGACAGCGTCTTTGGGGACACCTATTGCTGACACTTGGGACTTCAACTAGGACCTCTGTGCCGCCGCTCTACAGTTTGTGAGCGACACCCTCAAGACCGGTGGGCATTTTGTCTGCAAGTTCTATCAGGGGTCAGAGGATAAGGAATTCGAGAACAAGTTGAAGATTCTGTTTGACAAGGTATTCCGAGAGAAACCTGAATCATCCAGAAAAGTGAGCATATATCCAGTCGATGGGATGGATCGAACGGTCTGTGGATTAATGTATTGACACTTGTCTAGGAGAGCCGGGAATCGTACTTTGTTGGCCTACGACGGAAACCGAATGCCTATATAGAAAGACCCTCGCATGTGGATAGCTGATATTTACGATCGCTTGTAGGAGCAAGAGGACAACGTATGGACATAGTCTCATCTATAATAGTAAAGCGTGAAGGCCAGAGATATCATCAAGATGAGAACTGTTTCCGTCCACGCAGCATGGAAGGGCAAATCCATGACGGCAGCAATGCTCGAGAATTTCATTGTAGAATTTTGTGATACCTAGGCACGCCAATTCCATGCAAGAACCATTTGCAAGCCGAATGTCGGCATCAATTGCCTCATAAACTGGCCCAAACTCCACCCAAGGCCAATTATTTTTGTGATCCTCCCGCTTAGACCTTGAAACCGCGCGACCGTCTTCGGCCACGAGCACGCTCGAACTTGCGACCCTTGGACTCGATCTGGGGCTTCTGCAACGGGGGTCAGACACTGACTCTATGACGAGGCCGCTGGGGAGCCTTACCTTGTGCTTGTGGGGGCCGAAGCCGAAGTGCCGGACGGCATCACGGGCGTTCTTGGGGCCGCGGAGGATCAGGGTGTTGCTGCCGGTGGGAGCACGGAGAGCAAGCTGATCCAGGGTAATGGCCTCACCACCAGCAGCGATAATGCGGGCGCGGGCGGTGGAGGTGAATCGCAGGGCGGCGATGGTCACCTTGGGGAACTGAAGGAGTCGGTTGTCGTCAGTGATGGTGCCGACGACAACGACGGTTCGCTTCTCGGCCTCCTTGTTGATGTTGGCGACAATTCGGGACAGGGAGACGGGGGGTCGGTTGATCTTGGACATAAAGAGGCGTCGAAGAACGACCTTGTTGAAGGAAGCATCAGTTCGGCCTGCAACATGTTTTGTGGTTAGCTCGTGGCTTTTGCCAATCCGACAAGTCAGCTGGGCAATAACAAAGACGTACGGGCCAGGAAGCGGTAGAGCTTCACCAAGAGCTTGAGGTAGACATTGTCGCTCTTGGGGGCAGTGCGGTGAGTGCCCTTGACGTGGTGGCGGTCGAGATCGATACCTGTTGGGTGAAGCCTTCGTCAGCCATTTGGTTCAAGCATGCTCAAAAATGGGCAACTCTGTCTTGCGCTTTCGCGAACAAGATGGTGCCTTGGTCGCAGGGAGAGGCACGGAGGCGCTCTCCCTACTCGCATACAGAGGCTGATTTAAAAAGCTTCACGTACCCATGGCGGCGGTTGTCGCTGTGAAAGTTGGCAATGATGGGCGTGGAGGTGGATGCGACGGACGGCTTCTTTCACTTCGAAAATTTCGCGGGCTTTGGCGGTGCTAGCCTGACGCTGGAGTGGGCAATCAGGGCGGTGAGAGACGGCAGTTAGGGTTGAGTCTCGTGTGTCAGCCAGGTGACAGCTGCAGCTCTTATGGAACCCCCCGCCGCTGCCCGGCCAGCCTCCTCCACTACCTAGGTACCTATCTGCTTAGGTACCTAGGCCCCTGACAACAATTGCCGCTAACCCGATATGGTTCCGCTTTCAACGGGCATGGTCCCGACATACTGTCGGGTTCCTTCCCTGAGCTCCTAGCCTACCTAGTTACTACACAGTGATGGCTCCTCATTTGCTTGCTTGCGTGCATGTTTGTGCCGATGGCTGCCAAGATCCCTGAACTGCCTGAATTCTTCGAATTCCTCTTCACGAAGAACGCGTGAGAAAAGGATGGCGGTTCTCGTCTATTGTTCAAATGCTTTGGTATCCATCTTGTTGCAGCCAACCTCCGTATCGCCTGTCTAGTAACCTGGTAACTTAGCCCCATGTAATGAGCTCGCCATCCTCCCAATAGTGCCCTAGGACTGTACAGATCTACCTTGCGTCCCCCATGATCGCGCCGTTTCCAATTCTTTTTGGTTCTCCTTTCCCCAATGCAGCGTATCGAGTCAAACTCAAGAAAAAACCCTCCGTCCACTATCTTCACACACCTATACACGTCACAATGAGTGTGGCTCGGCATCGGGTCCGAGGTTGACCAAGAAATCGCGCGTCATCTCAAAGCTCAGCCAGCTGGACGCCATACTGGGAGCGACCTTCAGAAGATTGGGGACGATGCCTTTATACAGACCTTTTACCCCCTCTTGCATGACAATGACCTTGATAGCATCTGTGATTCCCTTGTATTGGTAGCCCATACCTGACATGGTGTTGATTTGGAACCGGCGGCGCAGGACATCGCTAAAATGAGCCATGAGTGACTTGTCCGCATCGTTCTATTCGTGTACTCACAATGGGTAGGTGCAGGTTTGTGCTACAGCCCCAGATATGGCACCAGCAGCCAGCTTCCGGATCGCACCAGGGTTCTGCTCTCCTTCTGGTGTCAAGTATGTTCGAGCCGATTCATACACCATGAAGTTAAGGCCAACCTGGACAGCTTCTTGTTAGCGACAGCTTCAGACGCAACGATGAGGCGAAGGGCTTTGGCTCACATAAGGAGCGACACCAGCGACGGTAGGAATGATGCCCCGATATAGTGCTGACATGCCACCCTCAGTCTTGTACATGTGAACCAAAGTCGCCCACATTCCAGGCAACCTGTCCGGTCTTTCTCCCAGCTCAGCAAAGCTCGCGGATTGGATAGATAATCGAGTTCGTACAATATCGAGGGGGTAAGTAAGGACGACGGAAGTGATACCAGCTACGCCACCACAGACAAGGCGGGAAAGGGGGGCGAGATCTGCGCCCGGAGACTGTTCAAAGATGTTCTGCGATGCATTTGGTCAGCTTCCTGCCCAACATGGCATGCCATGATAGCTATACGCACCCGCTTGTAGAAGTTGTAACTGCTGAATTGGAAAGCTGAATATGGGACAATGCGGATGCAGTTTGTGCCATTGCCACGCATGAAGCCCCTCCAGCCTTCTTCCCTCCACATCTTTGCCAGTGCCTGTCCAACAGAAAGCTTGTATGCATCTCGGCCAACGCTCTGAACCTGCATGAGGATCTTCAGGCGCTCTAGGGGTGAAACGACAGTTCGGGAAACGGCACCGGCGACGCCCCCAGCGCAGAAAGCGGCCACAACTGGCTGGGAGATGGTATCTTGGAGCTGCAAGAAACGGCCAGGGGCCACGGCCTGTGAATTGACCATATCCGGCTCCGGCTGTGACATCTGAATTAGCAATGACCAACTCCAGGCGGAAAGGTGGCGATAACACGCAAGTGAGACGGGGGGCATAGGCATCGCAAGACGGGAATCTACATACATTAGACATGGTGCCGGCCGGTTGACGGTATGATGTGGGTCCCTTGGATTCAATTGCCATTGGGTCGAGACGAGGCTCCCGTCCTGGTTTGATGATCCTCGTTTCACTGAATCACTGGTGATGGGCCGCCAAGGTCGAGATTGGGGCGGGCTCGAGGTCAAGCGACCGCCTTTCGTGGAGGATGCGCTGCCCTGGGATAGGTCCAATCAAGAAATGATACCTCCGAGTGTTACTGCGGTTCCAGGGACGATGATCGCATGCTGGGAGGAAGAGGTAGGAAGTTGTCTGTCGGCAACCATCGGTGGAGAGCTGGGGGACGTCTGCGCCGGGACCGACACACGACGGGGCGTGCGGGCGGGCGGTTGGTGGACCGAATCGCGAACTATATGGCAGTTGTTGCCTTTAAACCAACTTCGCGGAGAATGCACAAGTAGATGTTATCGGACTGAACGGGTCTGTGCCGGAGGGGAGGAGGCGGGTTGGGGCGCGTGAACCGGCGATGCGGATGACTTCGGGGCGCGCGTGGTCCCCGGTTTCCGCTCGGGGGTAGAGAGAATGGATCTGGAACGCTTAATGGTGGGGGCCTTCGCAGCCGGCTGGCTGGCTGCAGGGTAAGCGGTTTTTTTCAGTTGTGGCCTCCCTGTCTGGCCGATTGCATGTAATGAAGATACGGAATACATTGGAATCAAAGAGTAGATGATGTGATATTCTGACTGGTCCAGCACGCGACCTAGGCCACTAGATTACCTAGACTATTGTCTTATAGTCTAAGTTATCGTGTTAGATATACAAATAATTAGCATAGACGGTTGCAGCATGCCGGCTCTCATTTCATAATATCCGGAGATTCTTCGAGGCGTCAAATAGGCCGCGGAATAGTCGCCAAGCCCCCCCGTCTCAATCACGCCGTTTTCGGCTAGACACAGGGACAAGGGGAATATGACAAGCCTGCGATGCACATGACTGGCTTGAGACATTCACAAGAGCCGACCAAGCAGCTAGTACAAACTCAGATTGTGTGCATCATCATCACAACCGTCCTAACCATCCAAAACAGATTTAAGGCGATCGAAGAGTTGAGAGACATACAGGTCAACTCAGTAGCCCGTAACGCCGGAGTACATATTACACTAAAACAGTCTAAACTACCTACGAATGAGTACTTCCAAATGAAACGCGCCTCGGCAAAATGCCATCAGTCTTGGAAAATGAGTTTACCGCGCCCGACCTAATGGTGTTTAGCACTGACTGGTACGTTTCCAGACATTCGGTCGGGGCCATTCGATCAACAATAAAAACACATTGCACCTGTGAAGTGAGAAGGAGAGCAGCCACGTCTCGGGTTGAAAGCAGAAACTTTTCCTTGAAGAGCCTGGCCAGCAGCCGGAGGGCTTGTCCAGTGTGCCGAGCAACGAGGTTACTCAGCGACGTCGAGGTCGTCGTGGGCAGGGGGCGGGCTGTCTAGAGCTGCATCTACAGTTAGCATAGGATGGCTAGAAAGGTCGACGCCACATACGCTTTCGCTCATCACCGTTGGTACCGTTCTCCCTTCGGTCACGGTCATCACGGTCATCCTTCGAGTCACGCTCACGATCGCTAGAATCTGGATTAGCAGGCGTTTGCAAGTGTTCGTGTGGGCAGCAATTTACCGGTGGTCAGGGCTGCGCGAGCGGTCCCGATCACGACGGCTGTCTCGGTCGTAGTCTCGGTCGCGGTCCCTGCGCTCTTCCTTGCGTGGCGAGTAGTCACGAGTGCTGCGACGGGGGGACGGCGAGCGTCCGCGTCGGGGCGAGCGGCCGCCCCGGCGGTCTCGGTCACGGCCGGACTCGAACCGCCAGGATGCGGAAGGGGGAGTGCGAGCCCACTGAATCAACAATCAGTAAAGCTGCCTGCATGTTCATGACAAAAAAGACGCAGCGAACATACCTCGATCTTCAGGATATCATCCCGGCCGATGCGCTTGTTGTGCATCTCGTGGTATGCGTCATCAGCATCACGTCGATCCTCGTACTCGACAAAAGCGAAGCTAGAATCATCACTGGTCAGCCCGGTTTCAGGAGAAGCAAGCAACGCTACTCACAGACGACTGGATGTGGACCTGGGAGCAGGAATGTCGCAGCGAACGAGGCGACCATAGCTATGGATCAAATTGTCAGCATATGGCGGAAGCGCAACGTAACCCAATGGAACGCCGGCGGAGCCCCCTTTTGAACGTGAACATGGAATGCCATGCGCATTCTCGCACCGATGTCTAAAAGGCTCGGCGTCGGCTCGAACGAAAAGCGACTGCGCAGTGGACAAGCGGACGCATCGACGGAACGTGATAAAGTAGGGAAGGAGGCAAGGCTGGGAACGAGGGCGCGTGCGAAAACGAGTGGGCGAGGGCGGACGCGAGGACGACGATGGACGGCGAGGCATCAATGCCCAGGCAGTGACAACTGTGAGAGGTCTCTTGCCAAAGGCGCGGGTGCGGACGCGGACGCGGGCGCGTGCGAAAACGAGAGGACGTGGGCGTGGGCGAGGGCGTGGGCGTGGGCGTGGACGAGGTTGACATACCGTTCGAACTCGTAGGCGAGGTCGCGAGCCCGGGTACCGTGGCTGAAGCCGGTCACGTAGAGGGTCTGGCCGCCGCGAGACATGATGAAGGTGCTAAAGGTAGCGTTGCAAGGGCGCTGATATAGAAGGAAGCTGATGCAGCAGTTCCAAGGACTCCTGGGATGGGTGGATTGATGGAAGGCGGTTGATGGCGATAGTTAGTATTGAAGATGAGTGGTCACGAGTTGGCAAGGAAAGTTTTGATTCGGAGGCCGGTTGCTGACATAATCCTCTGCGCCTTGACCACTCAGCCGCGGTAGCTCCAAGCCTACCTAAACCCCTGCCACCTGTACGTACAGCCTACAAGGGTCTGCGATGTTAAATCGTGTACAGGAGCCACATAGTGTGGCGATAGCATCATGTCAATATCTTTCACATAATAATATACTTCTTGAATCCTACGGTACCGTAACCTTCATATCGAAGCAAGGCCAATAGGATATTATTACCATACTCCCTTGGTGGCGAAAAGTACGGAAAATTAGCTCACATTTAACATCGCAGACCCTTGTAGGCTGTACTTGACTTACTTGCTTTCAGGCTGTCTAAAAGCCTCAGATAGCCTTGCATTCACAATTAGAGAGTCGGTGAGAGGTGAATTTGAACGAGACTGCTTTGATCACACATTTTAGATTATGTCTCATGCAGCTTCCATTTCGCGGTAATGACCCCGAATCCCACATCCGTTCTCTGATGCGGGCGCGGCACGAGACCGGCAGCGCGGACCCCCATTGCGAAACTCCGGAGCCCGAGATAGTGGTGAGGTTTGCCAGCGATCGTCCGTGGAAGATACGAATGAGGTCATAGGTCGCCTCAACCGAGCGAGCCTTGGTGTATTCGCTGCAAGGTATTTCAATTCGTCATGACGAGCACCCGGCAGTACTGTAATACCTTGTAGAACATGGACTCACCAATCGCGCTTCTATCAAATGGCATGTGAAAAAGTCTGGCTGTGAAAGACCACTGGCAGATGGTGAACGGACTGTAGATTCGCGATTATATCGCTGGCGTCGGGATCGGCCCCCCCAAGCCTCCGAACGTCCCGGCTACCTGCAAGCCTTATCCTCCCCGGGCTCCAGTCCGAGGTCCGACCATCTTAGCAATATGACGTGGTGCCTATATTCGGGACATCTAACTCTCTAATGTGGGCTTGCTGATTGCATCCAAGGAAGCATATCACTAGGGCATCACGCACGGCATCCTCGGACGAAATGGAGAAGCTTCTCAATCACCTTCTCAGCGCCCGCCCCCATCCCTAGGGCCGACCACAGGCTCTGCTTGAATCAGCCGTTGCTTCCGGTGAGATTCATAAGCCGGACGTCGTCGACAATTATTACTTCAGGACGCCCGTTGCTTTCCATCCCGTTTGCCCTCTCAACTTTCCGGTCATCTCTTATAAGTCTGTCAACGAGTGTGAAACTTCCTTGCAGTCGCACAGTGCACTTCTTTCGCGGGCCACTGAACTCACCAATAAGCTAGTTCTGCACGAGAAAGAGCAGGTCCAATTCCTTCTTCTATACCTTTACCTTCGATTCCTGAGAAGACCACGCTTTGTCAGTTAGGGCCATCCGGCACGACGGAAACATGGCTACACCTCAAAGCAGCCCCGGTGATGCCCCGCTTTCCGCCCGGAATTCCGGCCCTTGTCACGGCGAACAACCGCCAATAAACCAGCGACCATCGCCAAAGTCACTCGCAGACGCCCTCCGAACTGCTGGCATGACTATCGACGGGCCCGGGCCCGGCCCTGGGTCCGAAACCCCTAGCGAAGAAGACTACGACGAGAATGTTCGACGGACGCTCGCAGAGGCGTCAGTTGTCCGGCAGCGTTATGGCCATCGAGGTCGCCAACGAGCGGAGGCACCGGCCTTCACAGCTCTCGAGTTTAAAGAGCTCAGTAAAGAGCCTGATTTTCTCAGGCCCCGTCGTGACTCGGGCATCCACATTGTCCCGGACGAGGACAAAAGTCTGCAACAGTTGTTGAAGGCGAGTTCTCAGTGGACACAGGATGCGAGCCCGAAGCGTCGGCCGCGTAAATTTGCCGACCTCGTCTTCACCCGCCAATTCTCAGCCTTTGATCGCCAGAACTCATCGTCAGTCAACAGTCCATTCCATGGATTCTACACCCTGTTCTGGCTGGCTGTCGCTCTCTTCGTCTTCAAGATCTCTGCCAACAACTGGCAGACCTACGGAAATCCGCTTGGGACCAGCGATATCATGAAAACTATGTTCCATCGAGACGGTAAGAGCTGTAGCCCAGCCTGGAATGCGGGTTATTTAACAGTGTGGAAGTGTTTGTACTCCTCCTCTCGGATGGTATCATGTGCGCCCTCACGGGAGTGAGCTGGGCAATTCAGCGGCTAGTTTTCGCCAACTACCTGAGCTGGGATGGCTCTGGGTGGGTGATCCAAAATGTGAGTATTTCGCAGCCCTGGTTCGAAGCAGAGCGGCTGACTCCCATCAGATATGGCAGACGACTTTCATCGCCGGGGTTGTCGGCTTGACCCTTTGGCGTGATTGGCCGTGGACCCATACCGTGTTCTTCGTGTTGCACGGCATTGTCATGCTCATGAAGCAACATTCATACGCCTTCTATAACGGCCACCTCTCTACCGTTTATAAGAAGCGTGCTGCATTTTTGAACAAGCTGAAAAAGCTCGACCTCGTCCACCCGGCTACCACCCCTTCGCGAACCGAACCACCGGCATCGACTATCTCGACTCAGCATCTAAGCGTTCCGCCATCTGCTGAGCAACGTCGAAAATCCATTTCGGGACTTCCGGTCAGCAAAGAAAGTGATGTTGATAAGATATCACGAACCATCGCCTCAGGGGAACCACTGGATGACGAACAGATTGCTTTGTTCGAGCGCATCATGAAATGGGAAGTTGAGGCTTTGACGGATGAACTCAAGGGTACATCCAGCAGCAGTGAAAAGGCCTATCCTAACAATCTCTCATTCATTGATCATTACAAGTGGATTCCACTCCCAACTCTGGTATACGAGCTAGAGTATCCGCGATCCCACTCTATCAGCTGGCCATACATCATGGAAAAGGTCGCGGCCATGATTGGGATCCTCTTTGTCATGATACAAGTTTCCCAACATTATATATGTGAGTCTATAGCTTCCATCTCTTCGCAACTACTGACGAGAAATTGAAGATCCTGTGGTTATGTTGACGGTGGAAATGAAGGAGAACGGTGTCTCTCTCACGGGCAGGTTCCAGCAATTTCCATGGCTCCTTAATGAGCTCGTTTTCCCCTTCATGATGGAATATCTGGTTAGTTCGATGCCGGTTTGTGAGGCATTGCAAGGAGCCTAACACAAATAGCTTGTTTGGTACCTTATTTGGGAGACGATCCTCAACATCCTGGCCGAACTAACCTGCTTCGCTGACCGGAGCTTCTACGATGCTTGGTGGAATAGCGGTAAGTTGCCCTGTCTACATTGCCTTTTATCGACCTCCCACAGAGGAACCTACGTGGCCAGCATCCTGTTTTCTTTGTCATCATTCTCCTGTCTCATCCAATCTCAACTGCGAGTTGACCAGATTCCAACGCTATTCCCTTAATACCTTGAAACCCCAATCACTAGCCCGAACCCAATGCCCTCCGCAGTTCTCAACGGGTTCTGGGATTGGCGGGAACCGCGGGATGCTATTGACGAAATTTGGATGCTGGCTATGACCTCCTGAACAGAAGAGAACGAACCACTGACGCTGGATGACTATGTTTAGTGTCGTGGGATCAGTTCGCCCGGGACTGGAACCGACCGGTTCACATATTCCTCCTTAGACACGTCTATCACAGTTCCATTTCATCGATGAAAGTCAACAAGCACACAGCCACGCTCATCACATTCTTTCTCTCTGCCTGCGTTCACGAATTGGTCATGTGGTGCCTGTTCAAAAAGCTGAGAGGTTATCTTCTCTTTCTACAGATGTGTCAACTCCCAGTATGTCAATCTCATTCTTGCTCAGGGCCCGCTCTCATTTAGCCTAAATTACTAACGCATGGAGCCTAGCTAGTCAAACTGAGCCGTACCAAATGGTTGCGAGGTCGTAAGACACTGGGAAACCTTATCTTCTGGCTGGGGATCTTTACGGGCCCAAGTTTGCTGTGTAGCCTTTACCTGATTCTATGATCAGTCTGCGAGTCTTGCACTCTGTTTTCGAATCTATTTTGTGAGGACAGAAAGTGTCCATCACAGCACAACCAAGAAATCCTTATCCCTAGATCTAAATCGGATGCACGCTTATGAGACATAGGAAGCATGAAGACGTTAACTTTTGAAAGAGAATCGAGTAGTCCTGCATGTAACTATAGTATCGCTAGGCCACAGCATAGCCTAAAGAAGTGCAAACAAAGTCTACATCTTTTCATGAGTTGCCATCAAAGAGCCTGGATCTCCAAGTTAGCGCAAAGCAATTGGCATATAATTAAGAGCGGGCCGAGACTTACCAATAAACGTCGTCACGAGACGGCTGCGAACTTGGCAAATATCCTCGGGCACCAGCCAAATAGTCGCGCCAAGCTTACGAGCAATACTGATGCTCAGCTTGGCGTTCATGTACGCGTCCTCGTCAGTCTGTCCAGATGTCACAAGATCGTAGTCAACATAGCTGCTCTTCATTCCGTTCAAAACGTCCAAGAGGAAGATGCCGGACCCAATGGCCGGGTCCTTGAATGAGCGAATGGACGAGTTTCTGCCACCCTTTCGTGACATGTCGTTCGCCCACCGCACCATTTCCGAGTCGGTGATTTCCCTCTTGCCCAGCTTCTGCGCCAGGGAAGACAGGGTAACAGTTATGTCCTTGCGCATGAGCTGCCATACAAGGCCGAGAGTCAAGGTTCTCTGCCCGTCGGTGATGTCGGCACCCTGAATGCCCACTAGCGAGAAGCCGTTTTGCTTGCCTAGCTCAATTGCGTAGTTGGTGTTCTCGACAGCTTTGAATCTTGACATCTCTCCCCCATGAGCGGGCCGCTTATTAACGTGGCGGGGGTTGACAGATCCAGGGATGACCTTTTGGTAAGCTTGGAGGAGTATGCTGCCATCTCGGAGATCATCAAAGAAGGATACCACCGCGGGCTGAACGTCCAAGCTGTTGAGCCAGAGAGTAAACACTCTCGCCTCACGCTCACCCTCAGCATCAAAATCTTCAACCTCAAGCTTCTGCTCTTCCGTGATAGGATCGAGGGCGGGATGGTTGTTGAATAGGTTGGCAACGAATGCCAGGTTGAGCTTGGGGTTTCCGGCAACAAGAGACTTGGGTGTCAGGAACTTGCGACATCCAAGCTTGTCAGCCTCTTGAAGGACTGCCTCAGCCCTGTCGTGTAGATCTTGCCTCTGGAGAGGTGCTCGCGTGCATCCATACTCGGGGCCGATCTGGGCAAGTAACACCGCGTAGTTTTCGCCATCCTTGACGTCGGTGGAGAAGTTGGTAACCCTTGATGACATGTCAGTTGATGATCAGCTGCGTGGGTGCGAGTTGGCTTACTTGCGAGGCCAATTAGCGGCCTTGAGATGATAATTGAACCAGCGAAGCAAGATTTGCTCAGGGGGGAGTCGAAGGAACTGCTCGAGAGTTTCGTCCTCCTCAAGCAATCTGTAGAGCTCGGGGTGAAGCTTAATATCAATTTTGCCCAGCAGTCCTCGTCGGATAACCTGCCAAATCAGGCCCAGGATCAGATGTTCTCTGACCTCAATGATATCGCCGGCGCCGATGTTGACTACTGAACATCCAATGCCCTTGGCAGACTCGATGACGATATTGTTATTCTCACTCATTTGGAAGGCATTGAGGTTCTTGGTCTTCTTTCCGGGCAAGTTCAGAACACGCTCGTCGATCGTGTCTGGGACACTATCATTGATGAGTTTGGCCAGGACGAGACCATCCTTGCATTCGTCAAACATCTCGAAGGTATCGGTGGGGAATGGTAGACGGCTTCCAATGTCAGCATCGCCGGCCAGGACGGCATTTATGTGGCGTGTGAACTCGGTTCGTTCATCCTCGTTGATGGTGTGGGTGATGTTAGCGTTGGAGCCCTGGACGTGGATCTTGCCACTCAAGCTGCCTTTGGAGGTGTGGCCTCCAGTACGCTGCGCGACGACACCAGCTCCAGAAGAGGGGGTTGGGCCTGTGGACATGCGCTTCTGGGCAGGCGAGGAATCGCGAAGTTTGGCGATGAGCTTTGGAGAGGGGAGTCAGCAAGACGTGTGAGGGATTGCTCGGAGAACTTACGCCGACATAGTCCTCGAGCTCGACGCGCCGTGAAGAGTCAAGCTCGACTTCCTTTAGCGCCTGGCGAACGACATCATAGGGCTGGTTTTCACTCTGTTGCGTGGCCTTGATAGCGGTGGCCTCGTCGAGGTATCCCTTGTCGTCAACATCAAGTCGTTGGAAGGCGTCGGACAAGGAGAAGATCTCGTTCTGTTGGAACTGAGGAAACTTCCTGTAGGGGGGATGGTTAGTGCGAGGGAGCAGTCCGCGAGATCCGGCGCAACTGACCTCTGAAGCTTCAGAACATTCATGGTGGGGCGAGAATGGTTGCGTGGAGGACGGGCGCAAGGAGAGTCGAAGTGAGGATGAGAGAAGTAGATTAGAACACTCTGTTGAGGACTTGTCGTAGTTATGTGTCTTCAGAGGCGGAAGACAACCCGGAGGAGCCGTCCTAATTCCTGTGACGAAGTTGAGGATGATGCGAGAATTGGGCACCTGAAGGAGAGAGACGAGGTAACGCATGCCCAAGCCCGACCCCAGTCCATTCGTCGTCCCTGACTTCCCGAGCTAGGTACCCATTCCAGCAGAGGGGCTGACTATGAAAGTATCAAGTACCTTCCAAAAAGTAGTGACGCAGCACATAGTCAATGAGGCTGTACTTGTCTTCTAGATACGGGTACTTGCTTCCCTTCGTCGTCACTGCCAGGTGCGGGGAGCTTCCACGTTCCCTGCTGGAGGACAGTGTGATGTAATGCGCCCAGGGCCTTTTGGAAGGCACTGCTGTTCAGGCTTGGGTTTCCCACCCATTCATGTAACTAAAATACAACGACTTGGCACTTTTTTAAGACGGCCATGAAGCTGATGACGAGGCTTGTTTAGGCAGTATAGCATGAGTTCTTTCCATTTTGACAGTAGAACAACACACCATGATAGGCACCTAGGTACCTAAGCAAATTGGCCGCCTAGCACCAATCCCGGCGCCACCACATGCACAGCCAAGACCCACTCACTTGGGCGGTTGAGAATTTTCGCTTCGCTTTCGCATCGCAAAAAAGCAAGCTGGTCGGAGAAGAAGCGTAACTCCCAGCTCTCCTACCCCAATTTTCAGTCTCAGTAACTGCCTGGTTGCCTATAACAGGCTTCCACAAGTCATCTTCAGCTGGTAGCCTGGCGTGCCGCTTCGCTCCACGACGGACTTCTCTCGTCAGCAATTGACTGCCAGGATGTTTCTTTGTAAAGCCTGCCAAGAGGAGGTGGTGCTGCGCATGGAGCCAGAGGACGACGTGGATGACGAGGCTGGGGCGTCCAGCGCTGGACCTAGCTCCGTCTCAACAACGGTTCCTGATGATCTCAAGCTACCCTGTGGCTGCCACTTTCACTGGTAAGGTGACCGTGATTCGTTCTTTGCCCTTTGACCTCAATTTTGGCTAAAACATCGACAGGCAGTGTTTGTTGGACCAGTCCTCCGATGTAGCCCTCTCCCTCAAGTGCCCTAGTTGCAGTACATATTTACCCGTCAACGATCCTGGGCCCTCCGCGACCAACCAATTCCTATCTTCGCCCTCGGGGGCAACAATCTTGACCAGGTACATCAATGAGGGTGGTGTTCAGGAAAATCTCGACATTCTACCAGCGATTACGGAGGAGGCCTATCTCGAAAAACATCCTTATGCACGCCCGGCTCGGGCTCTTCAGGTCATGTGCACCGAAGGCGATATTGGCGGCATCGTTGAATTGCTTCACAATGCGAGCGAGGAGAATTTGGACATGGCATCATTGATAAGGTACCAGGACCCTCTCGCTGACATGAAGAGCGGGCTTCACCTAGCAATCGAGAATTCCCAGGAGGAGACGGTCTGGCTCCTGCTCTGGCTGTGTTCCACAGTTCCAGATACGTCCTTCCCGGGATCCGCTCGATCCGTCGCTCAAGCTCTGGGCGTTGGCCGTCTGTCCGTTTCGGCAGAGGGCGATATCCGGGGTCTGCGAGATAGCCACGGCCAAACGGCCGGCGATGTCGCTCAACACATACAAGGACCGTGGGCCTCGATGTTTGAAGCAGGTCTCCTGTCAGCATGAAGGTATATTAGACAGCCAACCAATTGCTAAACTGGACTGTTTGAGCAATACTTGGCCCCTTCTACACCGGCCTGGGCCTGGGATTGATAGATGATGGCTTTTGTCCTTTCCAATGTTGCCTGCTTTGCCTTGCTCTGCGTCCGCTGACCAAAGTTGTACGAAAATGCGACGGGCGCTGACGCTGAATGCAACAACGCTATTGCTATTGGAAGAGTGTGTCTTGTTGTTTGAGGCGGATGGGCAAGTCACTTTAATACCCGCCGCTTAGGGGAATCGGAATCAGAATCGTAGCAAATATACACGCCAGAGGCATTGGTAAGGAGTATTAATATTTATAATAACTAAGTTATTATTATTCGCAACAACATATCACATAACTAGGGAAATTCTCTCCCGTATTTTAAGATTCTTCTACTTTCTCCCTTCTTTATATATATATATTTATATATAAAAAATAGAGCTAAGGAAATTAGAAATAAAAATATAAAAATGTTGGTATGACTTCACATACGTATGTGGGAAAGCAAATATAACAAGGTGGCTCCAACAGGTCGATTGACTGATATAACTAGAGCTACGGAACAGGAATCAGGAAGGGGCCAAGGAGGCTCCGAGGGAGCCTCTTGGTCCTTCCG
>JABFEP010000941.1:0-13682 GCA_013618265.1 Fusarium albidum
AGCAGCCTGCCGTTGATCGGAGAGGATTTTTTGCACATTCTTCCTTCTTTGTATTTAAAGAGCAATGAGTGGAGCTGGCGGCGCGGTTGCGGCGTGGTTGCGGCCGGCGATTGCGGCGTTACGGTTGCCCGCGCTCCACGCCGCAACCACACCGCAACCACGTCACCGACCCGACGGTAATTTTCCCCCACCGTGAGGGCACCTTGCTATTAAATTCCTGAGAAATGAGATTACTGCAACATAGAACAATGACCTTGGTTGGAGTAATTCGAGCACTGATGGCGCAGGCCATTAGCGGTTAGAATGTTCGTTGATTTTGTCACTCTAGCGGGTGAATCAGCTATCATGATGGGTCTAGCGCTAGATAAGAAGTCTTATCAGTGCTGATATATTTTTATTAGAAGAAGTGTAGCCGAGATAACATGTGAGCATGGCCGACGTGTAGAGTACCTGGGTGCTCAGCCGTCATGTTGGCTTATATGGCCCCAAAGTCGGATTTATCCATGACGCTCAGGGCCGAGTCGGGGGAGAACTCTCCAGCGACATCATCAGGAACCTTGACCACCTTTGTCCAAACACGCCAGTACCTCTCATCCTTCCATGGATCCAGGCATGGCTCTGTTGCACCCTCGATCAGCACCTGGTCTAGGTCGCGACACCTGGCCAGTCGCAGGTCGGCATGCCTTGACCGAGTTCCTGGACTGCTATCGCCGCCACCTTCCAGCACCACCCATCCTGCATTGATTCTCTCACGTTCTGGAATGGCACCTGGTCCATAGAAGGCAGTCGACGGTTCATCCTGGGCTGGCCGCTCTTCGGCCTCGACGACAGCCAAGCCCACGGCAGCCTCCTTCTCGCCACACCACGGGCCTTCTCTCCCGCTCTTGAGCAGCAGGGAAATAGCCCTGCGGCGCCAGAACGGATGTCTGTACTTTAGAACCGTGAAGAACAGGGGCTGGATGATGCCCATCTCCGGGGTGAACGAGAGTGGGCTGCCCGAGGAGGAAGAAACCCCGACGTAGTGTGAATCTTGGGACAGCGTCTCCACCAACGCGACAATCTCCTCGAATTCAGGGCCGTAGCTGTCGTAGGTGGTTTCGTGCGGTTCGAGAATATTCGCAGCATAGATCAACGCGGCGAGACACTGAGCTCGGAGAACAAGGAGCTGCGGGTTGTCTCCCGCAAAGCACGAGAGCCACCGCTGCAGATTGCCCAGATGGCGGCCCTGTTCGATGAGCAGCTCGGGCGGGACCAGTCGCCGGCTGACGTACTTGTACCGGATGGCTATGGAGGTGAAGTGGTAGCAGGAGTGAAGTACACTGAATAAGGCCCGATCGGGCGAGTCTGAGAAAGTCGCGTCCAGCGCAACGGGTGACATGGGGGGTAGATCTGGGGCACGACCGACTGCGTAGGTTGCTGTGTGAAGGTCGAGTTTCTGGAGCAGGAGGGAGACCCCGTCCACATCAACCAGGTCTCTTGCGGATGATCCTCTCGAGCCGGAAATCAACAGCGCAAAGGCCCCCTGGAGGTGCAAGAGGCCATTGTCGATCTGCCTCTGCAGGACCTCTGTGCAGGCGAGAAAGACACAGGCGACAATACACGGGACGAGTCCATGCCGGAGGGTGGAAAGGTCAAGCTGCGCCAGACGCAACGCCTTGCTGTACTGCTTTGCCGCCTCCAGGCCCGGAGAGCTGTGGCCCCCCCTGAGGACATGCTCGTAGTACGAGGCGCCAAAGGCCGCCGCCGCAGCCTGCACCGAGGGGATTGAATGGGTCAGCTGGGGCACGACGGAGGACCAGAATGTCATCTCGCGCTCGCTCTTTGCCCTACGGGGTCCCTGCCCCACAACCGTGCAGGTGAGGTTGACGAAGAGGTTCTGAGAATGGCCGGGGTTCGGCCTGATGATGCAGCTCTGGGCGGCGGGAGCCCCACGCGGGTATCCCAGGCACGACTTCTTGGACGCCGAGCATCGTCTGCAGGTCGGCTTGGCCTCGTCGCATTTGACCCGTCGGGCTCTGCCCAGTCAGCATGATATCGAAGACTGGCGTTGAGTCAGGGGGGGGTCTTTACTTGCAAGTGAAACAACCAAATTTAGACTGCTTGACGTTGGTCCGCGTCCGCTTGCTCGTCCCTGGTGTCGACAGCATCCTGGAAGTGGTCTGGTCTCTGAGTCGATTCCGAGATCAAAGACCGAGGGGAAATCATTCAAGATGCAGGTGTATGATTTAAAGAGCCCAAGTTTCTCCTGGATCGTGCGGCCGGTGGACCTGGTCCCTGAATCCTTCAAGAACCAGAACGATCCTAGCGTGAAAAAGACCGAGATTAACAACGGGGCATAAGGTCGAGATAGCCAATGGCATTGTCTGACGTTGCATCCGGCCCAGGACTCGGACGCTCAGCAAAGACCGATGTGGCTCCACTGGATCTACGTGCAAGATCCCCAGACGATGCTATTATTGGAGCCTCTTCTGCACCGCCCTCGGTCTTTGTCTCAAGTAGCGACGACAGATGCACTGGGAGGATTTCAAAATGCCCATAAGAAGCATCGAGATACTCTATCCTGACTCTCATCCATTCCCATCGGTTCTACAATCGAAATGGCTGGCGATCCACCCCTGTGCACCAAGATCTCACCCGTGTGCCCCATCGAGTACACCGTATACGGGTACCGGCCCAGCCTGTCGGCCAACGGCTTCTTTGCCGTCTTCTTCGGCATCTGCTTCGTCGTTCACATCTGGCTTGGCATCCGTTTCCGCACCCGCAGCTACACCATAGCCCTGACCCTGGGCTGCCTCGGGCAGACTCTGGGGTACGTCGGCCGCATAGGCCTCCATTACCTGCCCTTCCACGCGATCCCCTTCCAGGTGCAGGTCTGCTGTCTCATCATCGCCCCGGCGTTCAACAGTGCCGCCATCTACCTCATGCTCAAGCACATCGTCGAGATCTTTGGGCCCGAGTGGTCCGTCCTCGCACCCAAGTTGTACACCACCATCTTCATCACGGCCGATGTCATCTCCCTTGTCCTGCAGGCCACGGGTGGTGGTCTGTCAGCTACTGCTGGGACCGACAACGAGGATCAGTTCAACCTGGGCAACAACATCATGATGGCCGGTGTCTCCTTTCAAGTGGCGACCCTGACCATCTTTGCGGCCTTGACTGGCCTGTTTCTGGTGAGACGCATGAGGGCACTTCCCTCGTATCCCATCGCTGGCAGTGCGTTGGAGACGTGGAATAGCACAAGGTTCCGGTGGTTCGTCGCCGGGCTCATGACGGCATTTGTGGCCATCTTTACTCGGTGTGTCTATCGGATTGCCGAGATGGAAGGCGGTTGGGGGAACTCCCTCATGAAGGACGAGATTACCTTTATCGTCCTTGAAGGACTGTGAGTTACTCAACGATGGTTTAACAGGAGTGCTGACTTGTGAAGTATGATTGTTATTGCAACACTGGCACAGACTGTGCTTCACCCCGGCTACTTCTTCCCGAAGATGATGGACTCGCCGATGAGACAAGGTAACCTAGCATCCCCAGGAGTAGACGTGTCGACTAATTTGTGCAAGAACTCTCGGGGACTTGGAGCGAGCTGCCAATAATCGCCAAGTCATGAAGCGACACTCCTTGAACAAATTGGAGAGGGACAAGGCTGAGGCTGTTGGCAGCGTGTTTGGTACAGCATTGATTGTTGAAAAGGAGTGTGGTTATTGGACTGTTGGGTTGTCTGGATGGTGCTTGGAAACGTGAAATCTAGAGAGTTAATTGATGGTAGTCTTTCAGTAGGACGATAACTTGACTCTGTTCCAAAGTCCTGAGCGTATCTGCACCCTCGACGCCCAGTAATAAGCGCAGGAATGAGGGCACGCTCATGCCCAAGCAGAGAAGGGCTGGTAACTGGACCCGGAGCTGACCTATCAATAACGGCTACTTCTCACTCCTCTCCCCCAGAGCAGACAAAAGCCTTCAACTGATATGTTCCAGACTTGTTTTACCTCTTGGGGTACTTAGAACCTCCAATTTTATCGCTCTTACTAGACTAAATACCTAATATATTATGGCATCTCCCCACTGGATTTGAAGATCCGAGCACGTAAGACAAGAGCTAGATTCCAGGCGTGCAGAAGCTAGGGCATGGTAAAACAAGCCGCGTGGATAAAGCCCGAAACCTGGCGCCGTCTCGTTGGGCAGACTGCACTCCGAGACACGGCCAAAAGTCCCGCCCAATCACTCGCCCGCGATACTCGGGACGGCCCAGCAGTGAAACTGTTTCACAGCGTGTGCCTCGCCCGCTAGATAAATGCCTCGGCTGAAATGACAGCAGCTTCAGCCGAGGACGCAAGCCAATGGCATTCCACGGTGCTGCTGCAAGAGGTCTCGACCGGCGGCACGATCTGCAAGTCGACCCCGCGTGTCCATGCCCAAGATCTCATCTTTTATCCAGCAACCCCCCGAGGAACCAATCATGGCCGGGCCTTGATCTCACAAGCGTCGTATTGCCCCTCTTCTAAATCCCAGACGGCAGGTCACCAGAACAACACCCCGCGCAGAGAAGACCATCTCGTCCAATGCGAGGCTTCCCAGAAGGTGACTAGAGACGCCACTGCGGAGACGCACCACGAGATATAACTTCAGGGTGCCCAAGTGAAATCTGTCAAGACGCAACAGACACGAACTCCCTGTCCACAATTCCCAACCCGGTACTCAGAATGGGCTTGTACACCAAGCTTGCCCCAAACCTCGACGAGGTCGATGTCGTCATCGCTGGAGGTGAGGCACCCCACACTCTCTTCACCTCTCAGACAAGAACTGATCCTTGGTCCCATTAAGGCGGCACAGCAGCATGTGTGGTGGCCGGCCGCCTAGCAGAGGCCGACCCGAAGCTGTCCATCCTGGTCATCGAAGGGGGCCCGGACAACCGCGTCAAGGCGATTGAGACCCCGGCCTTTTTTCTAGATCACCTTCTACCAACCAGCAAGAGAACAATCTTCTACAAGGCAAACAGGGCGGATCAATTGGCCGGTCGTGAGCCCATCGTGCCGTCGGGTGGCACCCTCGGCGGAGGCTCCTCGATCAACTTTATGATGTACACGCGTGCTCAACGTTCCGACTTTGATTCCTGGAATACCCCCGGGTGGTCTGCTGACGACCTGCTTCCCTTGTTGAAAAAGGTGTGTAGTTCATCCCCCTTGGGATTACTGTAGCTGACTGCTGCAAAGATTGAGACGTATCATGGCCGAGGCACGGCAGAGCACCACGGGTACTCCGGACCCGTGCACGTCAGCGATGGCACATTTCGCTGCGTAAACTCGGAAAGCCAGTTCATCAAGGCTGCATCCCAAGTCGGCTGGCCCGACGTCGTCGACCTGCAGACCCTCGACCACAACAACGCCACGGAGCGCTGGCTACGGACTGTATCTCCCGAAGGAAAGAGACAGGACGCCGCGACAGCCTATCTCCACGACAAGCTCAGCGGGGATCGGTATCCCAACCTCCATGTTCTTGTCGAGTCCAAGGTCGTCCGTGTGCTGCTCGACGACGACAAACGGGCCGTCGGCGTCGAGTACACGCCCAACCCTGCCTTCCAGCTCGAAGTCGGTCCTACTCAACACCCCAAGCTGAGCGTCAAGGCCCGCAAGCTCGTGGTTGTTTCGTGCGGTGCTTGCGGCACGCCGTCAGTCCTGGAGCGTTCAGGTCTCGGGGACCCTCAAGTCCTCCAACGGGCTGGTGTCCCCGTCAAGGTCGATCTGCCTGGCGTGGGCCACGAGTACGAAGACCACAACCTGACGCTGTACCCTTATAGAACCAACCTACAGCCGCATGAGACGATTGACGAGCTGCTGAGAAACCCAAGCCTGCGCCAGAAGATGATTGACAACAAGGACAAGCTATTGGGTTGGAACGCCATCGACATTTCGTCAAAGCTACGGCCCACCGAGGAGGATGTCGCTGCCCTTGGGCCCGAGTTCCAGGCTGCGTGGGATAGAGATTTCAAGGACTTTCCCAACCGGCCTCTGATGCTCATGGGTCTTATTTCATGGTAGGTGATGCAGCTGAGGAAGAGTCGTGTCAAAGAGACCGCAGCTGATATTTCTAGCTTCTTGGGCGATCCTTCGACGGTTCCAGAGGAACAGTACGTCACAGCCGGCAACTACACGGCGTACCCGTATTCCCGCGGCCACCTTCACATCACAGGTCCAGAGATCGACGCCCCGCTGGACTTTGACGTCGGGTTTTTCAGCGACGACCACGATATCGATCTCAAGAAGCAGATCTGGGCGTACAAGAAGCAGCGCGAGATCATGCGACGCACCCCCATGTACAGAGGCGAGGTGGCAGCCGGCCACCCGCTGTTCCCCCCCAACTCCAAGGCTGCCTGCGTCGAGCTTGACGCGGCCCCCAGCGATGTCGAGGACCTGCAGTACTCGCTCGAGGACGACAAGGTCATTGAGCAGTGGATCCGTGAGAATGTCGCGACTACGTGGCATTCGATCGGGACGGCAAAGATGGCGCCTCGTGAGAAACACGGTGTTGTGGACGGGAACTTGAATGTCTGGGGGACAAAGGGCCTGAAGCTGGCTGACTTGAGTATCCCGCCGATGAACGTCGGGGCGAACACGAACAACACGGCCATGGTTGTCGGTGAGAAGGCTGCGGATATCATCGTCAAGGAGTTGGGGCTTGGGTTGTAGGCTGGCATTTGAGTCTGATGGACGTTGTTGAACGCCCTTTGCATTATTCCCTGTCAATGGCAGTAGCTACTGGCACTCATCCTTGATCGACCCCGTTCTAGACCTGCAATCGACCATGTTTCTGACCTCGTATTCCAACTCCACTCTTGCTCTCTCCCGCCAACGTGGCCACAAACGGAAGTCGTTCCTCCAAGCGACCTCTAGCATTGCTCCACCCGAGGTTAAAAGGTCCCTGACGTCTTGCATAATCCACTGATCGTTGCCTATTCGAGGATGCCGGTTACATGAGTCTCCAGCAGTTGGGCTGATTCTATTGGAACTGCAAGTTTCAACGGAACGCTTGCCGAAGTAGGCGAAGGATTCCACTCCTTGATTATCCATCTGATAATCTGATAATCTGGCTCTAAAGAGTGGAGTAGACTCGGCTCTTGATGAAAAATCGTCGAGTGATTTACTTGCTTCGTCCTGTTCTTTTCTTTTAATATTTCTTCACACCTCCTTTTGCCCACTCGTGCCGTGAAAAGACGTTTTTCTAGCCTCATTCTAATAGAAAAATGGGTGGAAATATCGGTGACACGATCCGCAGTACGTTCTGGCTTATTTGGCTCACTGACAGGTGCTGATGAGACTGTCAAGGCTTCTTTCTCGGAGCGGCGGCCAAGTCCAAAGATGAAAGACGACTTGTGAGAAAACTAGGCAAGTTGATGACAGAGCTCTCTTGGCTTCTAATACTAACGCAGCTCTCCTATAGACTTCTTCATCCTGGTACGGAACAATCACACACCCAAGTACTAAAACTGACCAAGCAAAGACATACTGCTGCTTCAGCTACTTTTTCAACTTCCTCGGTGCGTCCTAATTTCGTTTCCCAGGTTCTTCACTGACGGGAGCCAAAGATCGGGCCGCCTTTGCAAATGCCTATGTGAGTCCTGCCACGGCCTGACAGAGACGGTGTTACTGACAGTGTTCAGGTCGCTGGACTTCGCGAAGCCCTCAGCATGAGCGGCCACGACTACAACAACGTCCTCTCAGTCACCACAGCCGGGTAAGTTGCCCCGTATTCGAGACCACCTCAGCATGCTCATTGACATCGCAGCATGGCGGTGGGACAGCTCCCGCACGGCATTATCATCCAGAAAGTTGCCCCCAGGATCTGGTTCCCGTCCATGGTCGTCGTCTGGGCTGGCCTTACGGTAAGAACAGCCCTCACCGTTTTCAAGTGTCGTCAACTCACAGCCAAAAGATGGCCAGTTCTGCCGTCAAGACAGTAACGCAGCTGTGCGTCATCAGATTCTTTCTCGGCCTGACCGAGGCGAGCACCTATGCCGGCACAATTTACATCATTGGAGCGTGGTACAGGCCCGAAGAGATTGCTAAACGCACGGCACTCTTCACTGCATCCGGCCAGGTCGGCACCATGTTCGCCGGGGTGATGATGGCGGCTATCCACAGGGGAATGAAGGGCATGGCCGGGCTGCAGGGCTGGCAGTGGGTGTTCCTGATAGGTTTGTTGATCCCTGGTCTCTGCGGTTTTATGGACTCACGCGTGTCTTAGACGGCATCATCACGCTGCCCATCGCCGTCTTTGGGTTTCTCTACTTTCCCGATATTCCCGACAGCACAAAGGCCAAATACCTGTCTGAAGAAGAGAGGAAGCTTGCCGTCTCTAGACTTCCCCCCATCGACAGGGATGGCCACAACATCATGCCGCTGTCCCTCATCAAGCGCGTCTTCCTGACCCCCATGTTGTAAGTTATCCTGGCTAGTCATCTGGGGATTCTGTCTGACACTTGTCCAGCTGGATCCTCTTCTTCTGGTCCCCCGTCTGCGCCAGCACCGAGGCCTTCCCGCTCCAGAATATTTTTCTCCTATGGCTCAAGCACCACAGCGACCACTTCCCCCAGACGCAGATCAACACGTACCCGCTGGGCGTGCAGGCCGTGGGCATCGTGGCAAACATGCTCGCTGCGTGGCACATGGATGCCACGGGGCAGAGGGTCCCCATGGCCATCCTCGCGTGTCTCCTCCAGGTTGTTGTCGGAGCGATGCTCCTCGTCCGGAGTCTGCCGTTTGCGGGCACCTTTTTTGCATTCTATCTGGCAGGAAGCGCCTACATGGTCAACCCGCTCATCTTCGGCTGGGCAAACATCATACTGCAGCGGACGGGCGACGATGCCGTTCGCAGCGTGACTCTGTACTCGATGAACATCGGCTCCATGGTCCTGTGGACGTTCTGGGGTATCGTGTTCTATAGCGCCGCCGATGCGCCCTATTGGAAAAAGGGTTCGATTGCCCTGATTGTCTGTTGCGCAGTCATGTTCTGTTACATCTGGCTTGTCCATTATGTGCGTGGTTCGAATCACCTGTTTGTGCCTGTTGCTGATGATTGGTATAGCTCGATAAGCAAACGATGAAAAAGTATGGCGACAGAGTGCATGAGGATGAGGATGAGGATGTGTCTACGGAGCTTGGATCCGCGGATAAGGGGGCTAACGAGACTCGGGTTCTTGAAAGGGGGCCATCTACTTGAAGCATCCCTGCGTGCAAGAATCTCGACTTCACAAGGACCACTCACATGTTGGTGATGGAGGGTTACGCTAACCTTGGGTTCTCACAGCAAGTCCCAAGATTCACGGTGGGAGCATCTGGTGATCACTAGGGTGGCATTCTATGATTACACAGAGCTCTCCAGACTACCTTGCAAGTCATCCTCCTGGTCAAGTCTTGGACAACTACTGGTATCATGTTCATCAATATCAGCCATCTGGCAATATCTAGCATAAATCTATCTCAACGATAATCAATCCTGGCCTTCGTGATGGCGTTGACCAAGTTATCCCCAGACGCAAAGCCACTTCCCACGTCACTCGTCGCGCTTAGCACTCCATACAGATAAGGCCCTTCGTCCAGGTCATTCCACAGGGGACCTCCGGATTGTCCTGGGATGGCGTCCGCGTCAGTCTCAAGAGGACCGCCCGGCACGCAGTCGGCGCATCGAGAGACGGAGATTCTCTGTTGGCGGTATGGTTTAGTCAAGCCCTTGTCTCCTGGATATCCCTGGTGAAACTATACAATGTTAGCACCTGCTCAGAAAACAGATTAGAAACATACAAAGATTGGCTTATCCTTTTGCGCACCGCAGTCGATGGCCGTCGCCCCGAGATATCCAAACTCGTCCCCGAGGCGATCAGCAAGGATGAAGATGGCCCAGTCCTCCTTCTGGAAGCATGAACCTTCACCCTGCTCCATCTTTATAATATGGACGACCTGCGAACCACCCGCCCGCTCGCCGTCTAGATACATGGGCTGGAAACGCGTCGTGGCATTACCCCCCGGGATGCAGTGCTTCGCTGTGGCAACGTGCCGCGGACCGACGAGGGAACCGCTGCAGACCCCTCCGTCGGATCCCTCTATCCTGCCAATGGCACTATAGGGATACTCTTGAGAGTCCCACAGGGCGCGGTCGTCGGGGCCGATGATTCCACGGGCGCTGAGGGAGTCTGTGAGGTTGGAGGGACCGGCTCTCCCTTCGTTGCAAGGCCAAAGGTCCTTGACAGATAGGGTGTGGACCTTGGGAACTGGTGCGTGGGAGTCTTGTGCTGCTCTGGCTCTCGCGACATTTCCGAAATAGGGGCCGACCGGGCCATGCTTTGGAGCGGCGGACGAGGTTGCTCCAAAGGAGAGGATGGCAGCAGCGACGAGAGAGAAGTGAACCATTTTGACAAGAGTCTTGAGATGGGCAGTTGCTTTCAATCACAACTGGTCGGACTGGTATATATGTATATAGAATCTGACACACAGCCCTGGTCAAAAGACCCTCTGAGTCTGTTTCATCACAGCATAGACTTCCCATAGCCTCCAGTAAGCACCGCCTCCAGTCAGCACTTGTGCTCCTCTGAACACATTTATCTGCACCAAGGAAGAAGCACATTGGAATCACGGGCTTAGCCCTAACTAGCGTGGCGAGTACATCTCTGATGCGACCCGGATAATTTTAGTAGCCGGTGAAGGCATTCTGGAAGTAAGCATGACAGCTCAGAGCCGTCATGGTTCGTGACCGAGGCATTGATCAGGATCACAATGAGCTGACCTTCTGGGACTTTTTCGCTCCTTCATAAATCTGCCTTTCAAGAGTCGTATTTATCTCTCACCTTGGGGGCGAATCCTTTATGGAATCCGAGGCCATAAACTTTCACCGCCGAGAATATCCTCAGTGTGCCTATTTGAGGCGGCAAGTCAACATTCCAGAGTTGTCAGGTCCAGTACGCACAGAGGTGATGATCAAACAGGACTGTTGTGTCCAACTCTATATTGTTTCCATGGCCAGGCCATTATCATCAAACAGCTAAAGAAAGAATCCATCCCAGTGACTCCCCATCAATGCCCATGCCAGATTGCGTAGCTCATTTTCCAATCTCCCCGAGGTTCTAAATACTTCTAGACAGTCCATATCGTTCATTAGTCTACATTCTTCTTTTTTCCGTCCGCATGATCTGCAGACTATTAGATGAGTATTAAAAGTCGAACTTTTCGTCTAGTCCCAGAGTCCATGTGATTTCTCCGCCGCTCCACATGATGCCCTCGGTCTCGATGCCCATGTCCTTCTTGCCCATGCACACGGCCCTCCTCCTGTCCTGCTTCTCCTTCATGGTCCTCCAGCCGCGCTCGTCGTCGTCGTCGTCGTCCGAGGAGGAGGAGGAGCTGTCCCGGCCGAGACCGCTGGCGGCGGCGGCGGCGGCAGCCTTGTCTATCGCTGTTGCTGCGCCACCGTTAACGCTGTACGCATTGCTCGTCCGGATGGGCGCGTCGGGCGATACCTGGCTGGTGGCCCTTGACACGGGCCTATATCTGCTGGGGAGGCCGACGTTGCTCCGCTCCGAGGGCGCGATGGACGGCGTGTACGTGCCGGGTCTGTGGGTGGACGCGGCGTACGTCGACGGTGCGTATGTAGACGGGGCATACAGCGACGGGGGGGCATATACTGAGGGAGTGTATCCAGAAGCGGCGTACCCAGACTGCGGCATCAGCGACAACGATGCAAAGTTGGGGTGGTCCATCCCCCCATTGCGCATCCCGGGATTCATGTGCCTTGGTATGCTCGACCAGGGATCCAACGGCATCTGCTGCTGTAGAGGGAATCCCGTCATGGGTTGGATCCCCATCATGTTCTGGTACTGCTGCTGCTGCTGCTGT
The DNA here is from genome assembly GCA_013618265.1 of Fusarium albidum. Classification (NCBI taxonomy): domain Eukaryota; kingdom Fungi; phylum Ascomycota; class Sordariomycetes; order Hypocreales; family Nectriaceae; genus Fusarium; species Fusarium albidum. Next base: position 11,877 of record JABFEP010000941.1, read on the forward strand.
TGTTGCTGCATCAGAGCCATGCCAATCCTCTGCTGATTCATGGAGTTCATCATCTGCATGAGTTCCACCTGGGTCTGCAAATACTGGGGCGTCTGCGGCGGGCCCTGCGGTGGCGTCTGCTGCATGCCAGGCACGCCGTAGGTGGCACTGGTGGGTGCCATGCCCCCCAGGGCGTAAGCAGGAGGCCCACCTGCAGCTGTCCAGCCAAACGAGCTCTGCTGATGCTGATGCTGATGCTGATGCTGCTGTTGTTGCTGTTGCTGCTGTTGTTGTTGTTGCTGCTGCTGCTGCTGGACTTCGATGCTCGGGAGGGCATTCTGCGCCCTGATATGGGGGTTTGCGCGGCGGATTGCACGTGCGCGCTCCTCGCTGGCAATGACGCCGACCAAACCGCCGGGGTACATGGCTCGTTGGTCGTTCATGGGCCACAGCCCGCCGCCACCGGCGAATGGATCCTGCGGGAGCTTGCGGGCAAAGACTGGCAGTGGTGAGTGGGCGGTCTGCTTGGCGGGGGGCGGCGCTTTGCCCTGGGCGGACCCCGGCCTCTGGGAGTTGTCCTGGGCTGCCGGTCGCAGGCTCGGGTTTGATCTCACGCCGGCGAGTCGCGTGGGCGGACCGCTCCCGCTGCTGTTGTTGTTGAAGCCTTGGACCTGGAGGTAGGCGAGGGGGACGTCGTCATCTTGGACTTTGTCTGCGGCATCTCTCGGGGGGCTTCGTATCGTTGGTATTGACGCCGTGGGCTTGTGTCCGTTGGGTATTAGAGGTGAGGGTGTTGTTGTCTCGCCGGCCGTCTTCATCATTCGTTGTCGGTAATTGACAATGTGCGCCTCCTGCTGCCTCCTCTGCTTCCTGTGCTGGTTGGGCACGTCCTGCACGTCGCCCTCGTCGTCATAGTCAATCGTGTCCTCGTCGTCGCTCTCGCTCTGCTGCTGGTGCCTCGCGGCGTGGCTGTCCCTCCTCCCTCTGTAGTCCTCGAACTGCGCCGATGTCATGATCTTGCTGCTGCTCGGCGGCGGCGGGGGCGAAGGGCGCAGGTAGCGGGCGACGATCTCGAGGCTGAGGTCCGGGGGGAGATGGTGGCACGGGTCGGTATCCTCGACGTCCTCCTCGATGCGGTGGCAGAGCCCGGATGGCGAGTGGGAGATGTTGCTGCTCCTGCTGCTGCTGTTATTGTTGAGCTTCTGGAAGTGCGAGGGAGGAGCATCGGGGTGGTAATTGGGGGATGGGGCGGTGGTGGTGGTAGTGGAGGTGGTAGTATTAGCATCGGGGCCGTTCCTGATGGGCCGCCGGGGATCCCTGCGAGGCGGCGGGGGCACCACCACGGCAGGGATGCTTTCTGACGGCACTTTGGTAGCACGGCGCCCAATCTTGTCGTGGGGATCCCGGCTAGCCCATGTTTGTTCCGTCGGGGAGGGCGAGTTACTGCTGCTGAAGCTGCTGCTGGGGAGGATGTTATGGTTGGACCTCCACGACGCCAGGGCGAGAGTCTCTCCCTTGAGGGACGGGGACGTGGCGAGAGGGTCATCCCGCACCGTCACCACGTCTCGCTCGGCATCGACAGACTGCAGGAGCTGGCCGAGCTTGTTGCGGAGGTCCAGCCTTCTGGCCTCCATCCTCGACAGGGCCGTCGTGGTGGTCGTCGTGGCCGGTCCCATGTCCCGATCCCTGTGGCCCACATGTCGACTCGTGAGGGCGGGACTCATGGCGCTGCTGCAGCTGACTGGGCGGCGACGTCGTCCTCTCCAGGGCATTGGGAGGAGGACGGCATGTGGCCCGGGGACGCTATTGCAATAGCCTCATGTGCCG
>JABFEP010000943.1:0-22289 GCA_013618265.1 Fusarium albidum
GGGGAACAGGAAAAGAGCGTGACCCGATGGTGGTGATGGAGACGGGAAACCCGAATAAGAAAACGTGTTGTGCGATTGGCGCGCAGTCCCGAGGCCAAATTTTTGTTGATTCTCCATCTGCCGGGGTGGACAAGGGCCAATTTCCCAGGGGACCCAGCCTATCACCAAAGGGCTCTGACACCACACTGGGGGAGAAGACAGGGGGCCGTCATGGGGGATCTCCTTTAGAACCCCGCAAGAAGGTCATTGCCTCCTACGATCCAATGGCTGGGTATTTATCTTTATAAACCATTGGCATAGATCTCGTCCACATTATATTAGCCCTGTTAGATGAGAATTAACCCTCTGATAATAGTACTCATGATGCTCTTAGGTCCTGCTGTCCATGTCCATGTCCAAATACCTACTTATTGCAGGGCCGAATAGGTTCTCGCCCAAAACAACATCTCCAACCAATCATGAGCCCCCAAAAGTTATACGAATCGTGCATTAGCGCAAGCAGGGATTGATTCAACTTCCGAATCACCTCCACCATTTTTCAACCACCATCCCCATCCCATCCCCATCTCCCATCCCCGGACAATTCGATCCCGTTTCAAGAACTTCAAAATCTTTTCAGCCTCATCACTCGCGCGAGCCTTCCTTACGTCCACATGGGGTGTGTGCACACCCCCCATACGACAGGGATCTACACGAGAGGTGCAGGAGGCTAAGCCTCGACGTTTTGCCGACGACGTTTGATCTCTCTCTTTTCGAGGTTTCTCTTGCGGGCTCGGCATGGTGATGCTTCCCGTGTCTTTTGCTCTCTGACACGGTTCTGACCAAGCTGTCGTCATGAGCTCCACATAGGTAGGTGGGCAGGCGGTTGGCAACCTGTCGTCGGATGGAGGCTATACCCCCCCTTCAGCCGCGGGTTGAGCGTCATATCGACGGCTTTGAATCCTTACTATCCGACCCGTCTAGACGAAAAGTGCATCCATCCTTGATATGTATGGGATGGCATGGAAAAGTTATTGCACTGTGGGAGTCTTATGGTCTCCGGATTCCGCGGAGTGCGTGTCGTGATTTGTTGTTTTGATTCTTTTTGATTCTTCCCGGCCGACCTTGTCATCCATTGACCCCCGACTCGGCCCGTCAGACGCTCCATGAAACTAGGCTCAGGCCCCGGGAGGATGGCACGGACACCGGCTAAAGGCTTCGTCGTCACCTGCCCTCGAGTGCTCTCCTTTGGAGCCCAGGTAGCCAGTGCTCTTCCCACACCCCCTTCTCGCCTTGACAACCAAGTCCTAGCTGCCTGGTCATCTGCAGCTCCTAAAGTCGAATCCTGCCAGATACAATGGCAGAAAGCATCAGAGATGCAACCAAGAGACTGGCTGGCAACAGCGCCACCGCTGAGCAGAAGGCATGGTTATCCATGTCAAGCACAGTCAAGGAACCAGCACCACTGCACCAGGAGCAACACTGCCCCAACAAGTCCTGCAAACCGAGTTCAAGCACAAGTACCATAGAGACAACATCCCGTAGAGACGGCACCGAGAGATGATAACTTGAATGGATAGTATAATTTTAGCTATCGTCGATAATAACACACAGTTTGCTAATCCCCCACCCATCCTGTCCCGCACCATGTGTTGAAATGTCACGTCCCATCTTTCGCCTTTCGATCCGTAGTCCCACGTTGAGTTGTTGAAGGGGTACAATGCTATGCCAGTATCCGACCGAAAAAGAATAATAAATAAAAGAATTCCAAACCCATGATATGTCTACTTAAAAGAGGCCGTCAATCTCTCCTGTCTCGGCGTCGACGTCGACGTTGAGGTAGCCCGGGGCCGTGGGCAGTCCGGGGATTGTCTGGATATCCGCGGCCAGGGCATAGCTAGATGCGAGTCAGTTGGGCATGTTTAACCATCTTGAAAGCTGGGCGAAAGGGCGCGGCCCAAGGAAAACTTACAGATAACCTGCTCCGGCAGCCATCCGGACATCGCGGATGGGGACCGTGAAGCCAGTGGGGGCACCCTTCAGGTCAGGATCGTGAGAGAGCGAGTACTGTGTCTTGGCCACGCAGATGGGCAAGTTGCCGTAGCCCTGCCGAGTGTAGGTATCCACCTTCTTCTGGGCGAGCTCGCTGAACTCGACCTTGTCAGCGCCGTACAGCTTCTGGCCAATGGCCGAGATGCGCTCGTGGACGCTTCCATCCAGGTCGTAGGTCAGCTTGAGCTCCTTGGGCTTCTCGGAAGCGGCGACGACACCCTTGGCCAGGTCGACAGCGCCCTTGCCGCCCTCGGCCCAGTGGTTGGCCAGGATGGCGTCCTCGGCACCAGCTGCAATGGCCTCCTCGCGGAGCACGGCAATTTCGGCATCGGTATCGGTCGCGAACTTGTTGATGGCAACAACGACAGGGATGCCAAACGACTTGGCATTGGCAATCTGCTTCTTCAGGTTCACGCAGCCGGCGCGCAGGATGTCAACATTCTCCTCCTTGTAGACCGGGTTGAGAGGAGCACCAGGGGTAATGGGAGGGCCACCACCGTGGACTTTGAGGGCTCGAACTGTTGCGACAACAACCACAACGTCGGGGACCAGGCCAGAAGTGCGGCACTTGATGTTGAAGAATCGCTCACCGCCCATGGTGAAGTCGAAGCCTGCCTCGGTGACGACAAAGCCGGCCTTGTCGTTGTAGTCCTCATCAGGTTCGGTACCAGCGAGCTTGAGAGCGAGCTTGTCAGCAAGGACGGAGCTTTGCCCGATACTGATGTTGGCAAAGGGACCAGCATGGACGAACACAGGGGTGCCCTCAAGTGTCTGCATGAGGTTGGGCTTGATGGCATCTTTCATAAGGGCCGTGAGCGCACCACCAGCACCGAGATCGTCGCAGGTGACTGGGTCGCCATTCCGGGAAGTGGCAACGACCATGGCGCCGAGACGTTCCCGCATCTCAGCCAAGCTATTGCTCAGGGCCAGGATGGCCATGCACTCGCTGGCAACAGTGATGTCGAAGCCAGTTTCACGGGTCTGGCCCTTCTCTGTAGGCGCCGTTCCAATCGTGACACCGCGAATGTGGCGATCGTTGACATCCAGAACGCGCCTCCAGGTGATGGTCTCGGGGTCAATATCGAGACGGGCGAATCGATGGATCTCGTCCTCCGTCAGGTCATCAGGGTTCGTCTTATCAATGCCGAGCTTCTTCAGCCGGCGGAACATGACAGCGGCAAACTTCCTCTGGCCATTCTTGACGGGCACCAATCTTCGGTACAGGGGACCGTCCTTCTGAGTGTTCTCGTGGAAGATGCGAGTGTCGATGGCAGCAGCAAGGAGGTTGTTGGCAGCAGTGATGGCGTGGATATCGCCAGTAAGGTGCATGTTGAACTCATCCATAGGGATAACCTGGCTGTAACCTCCTCCAGCAGCGCCTCCCTTGATGCCAAAGGTAGGACCCTGGCTGGGTTGTCGCACGTTGGCGAAGGATAGTCGGCCAACATGCGCGCCCAACGCCTGGGCCAAACCCATGGTGGTGGTAGACTTGCCCTCGCCCAGGGGGGTAGGGGTAATGCCTGTGACAACGACATATCGGCCGTTTCGTCGATGTTCCAGTCTCTGGAGCAGGCTCAGGTCGACCTTGGCCTTGTAGGCGCCATAGGGCTCCAGCTCATGGGGAGCAATTCCGACCTCTGCGGCGATGCGGGTGATTTGCTTTGGAGTCTGTGCCCGTGACACGGCGATGTCCGAAGGGACGGGATTCTCAAGCTTCAATGGCAGAGGAATGACCTTCCTGATCTTCTCGGACTCGAAGTAGTGAGCTGTGGCCTCGACAACATTCTGCATCAGCATGGCCACGGTCATGGGCCCGACTCCACCGGGAACGGGGGTAATTGCTGAAACAATCTCAGAGGCAGCGGCATAATCAACGTCTCCCACGAGGCGGAAGCCGGACTTCTTGGTGGCATCTGGAAGGGCGTTGGTTCCCACATCGATGACAACAGCGCCAGGCTTCAGCCAGTCACCCTGGACGAAGAAAGGCTGGCCAATGGCGGCGACGACAATGTCTGCATTCTTGAGGAAGCTCTGGAGCTCTTGTGTCTTGGAGTGGCAGACAGTGACGGTGGCATCGGCGTTGCGCAACAGATAGCTCACAGGGCTTCCCACGATGTCACTCCGCCCAAGGACGACGGCATTCTTGCCCCTAGGGTCAACTCCAGCCTCCTTGAGTAGGACCATGACACCCTTGGGGGTGCAGGGGATGAAGAGAGGCTTTCCGCCCTTCTTGGCGAGCTCTCCAATGTTGCGGGTGCCGAAGCCGTCGACATCCTTCTCGTCCGCCACACTAGACGTGATTGAATACTCAGAGATGTGACTAGGAAGCGGCAGCTGGACCAGGATGCCGTGGACAGCTGGGTCATTGTTCAATTGGCGGATGTGGTCAAGCAGCTCAGGCTCAGAGATGGACTCGGGGTAGTGAATCAGCTGGCTGTCAATGCGCGCCTAGGGACGTGTGGGTCAATAAATGAGTCCCAAGTGAAGTGTAGCAGCGCTGACTCACCTCTGCGGCGGCCTTGAGCTTCATGCGAACATAGGTGGCTATGGGGGTCATGAGTGGTTAGCGAGATCAGAAATTGCTGATCAGGTTGGGATGGCGGGGCAGGGTATCACGAACTGGAGTCAGAGCGATCACCCACTACAGGCAAATTGAGTCAGCTTTGGCGCACACGATATAAGCAGGAGGGTGGGCAGCACAGGCGTCATACCTTGGATGATCTTGAGGCAGGGCTTGAACCTAGGGTTGAGCTTCTGCTTCTCAGCAACCTCCTCAGAGAGTCGCTCACGGATCGCCTTGGCGATGGCAGTGCCGTCGATTTTGGAGGCGACCATTGCGGCAGTCGTCGATGCAAAGCACCGTCTCTGGGAACAGTGGAAGGAGGGAATTGGGGACGAGACTCGGTGGTGGGCAGGACGACGTTGGGGAAAAGACGCTGGAGCAGAGTCCGATTGTCGGCTGCTGTCGAAGAGGCAGTCGTGATATAAGAATGTGAAATTGCGGCGGGCTGCCGAGCTACGGATAGAAGGAGTCGAGGAAGGAGGGGCAACCCCAGATTGGCACAACCCGAGGACGCCCGAACGGTTGCGGAGGGGTCTTTTGGGTCTTTTGCTGGGCAACTTTGTGTGTGGAGGGGCTTGCGGGTGAGTAAGAATATGGCAGAGAGTGCGAGAGTGAGCGCGGTTCCTTGTTAGCTGGAGCGCGGCTATTGCAGGTTCGGTCTGGTGCGACCCTGATCCTGATCCTGATCCTGATCCCGATGGTGAATAGGCTCGGCTTTCGGTTTGGTGCGTCTGCCTCTGAGTCCGAGTCTGTGCCTGTGCCTGAGTCTGTGCCTGTGTCTGCGAGCCAGAGCATGATCGGATGCTGTTCCGAGCATCTACGGCGGGGGAAACCAATCGGGACGCCGATGTGGAAACCAATGAAGAACCCCGTAACGTTATCTCAGCCCGTTTCCTTCTGGAAGTCAATGGAGGGCGCCATCCCGCCCATCCCGCAAGACCGGTCGGCATGATCGAGCCAGACACGGCGGAACGGCGAAGTGAGCCGGTCATGATGCGTTAGGTGTGTGTAGCGTGCATCCAGGTGTGTGTGTCTAGAATGCCGAGAAGTCTCCGTCTGATCGAGGAGAACGCCTAGGCAGGTAGGCCTAGATCGGAGAGTGTATCCAATGCCGGTTCCGTGGGGAGGGTCTCTGAGGATAGACAAGTAAAAGAAACAATACAGAGGGCGCGTGATACCATGAACGCCGAGGTGCCAATGTCCACGAGACTAGACGTAATATCGACAATATCGTACAGGGAGGGAGGAATTCCGAGCAGGAGAAAACTCAAATCAGATCTATTGTTCAAGGGGTTCGATTGGCCAACTTCGGATCTTCTTCGTGCTCCTCCATCTTCACAGGGTTTCGAAAGCCACCTCTGCTGTTGATCGATTGATCCTTGATGGGGGCAAGTGGTGGGTGATACGAGTCAAGTCGAGCGTTATCTGGGGAAGCGCGGGCAGAAACCAGGTGAGTCAGTTGGTTGTCAAGAGATGAGTCGAGTTATAGATCAGCAAGCATCCCACAGGATCCGGTGGCGCGCGGCATCTGGTGATGGCTTCAGCGTAGGCTGGCGTCTTACAGCAGGAGAAGGACAGAGTTGCCTTGCACATAATTAATAACAACAGGCCAGAAAGCAGTTGATGCCTCAGGATGGTCCGCCACCAAGAGAAATAAGGAGTGAGGACTGATATGATGAAATCATTCCACCTGTTGAAATATGACACACAATTTCATAGTATTATAGTAGCTATGACTCTTGAATCCTCCAGATGACTCAGTCCAGGGTCATGTCGATGAATCTTCGACACCTCTCGAATTATGGATATTGCAGGCAACAAGAAAGTCGGAAACTAGAACATGGTGAGGCCCAACCTTGACACACGGCGAGAGAGCGCGGCTAGAAGATCCGCACCAGCACTTACGCAATACGGTAGCAAACCTATCTCCCCGCGAGGGGGGAGGGGGATTTGTGCCCCACCAAAACGCACAACCGCCAAAAATTCCATCGCGAAAGCCCTTGCCATATAATCAGCCTTTCCGAACCTGCCTCCGCCATCAACCCCCGAGCCCCTCCAGACGACAAAATCATGCGGCCCATTCTTCTTGCCGGGCACGAGCGTGCGCTCACCCAGATCAAGTATGTCGCCATCCCACCCAGACACAGCCTTTTGCTCGGAAGCATCCTCTCTGTCTCTTGAGAGGGTGGATTTTTGAACGAGCATTCTTTACCTAGTTCTTCAAAAAGCTAGAGACATGACACCTCGACCCTAGGGCACCCCGCTAACCACCATCAACCCCTCCCAGATTCAACCTCGATGGCGACCTCATCTTCTCCGTTGCCAAGGACCAGCAGATCTGCGTCTGGTTCTCCCACAACGGCGAGCGTCTCGGAACCTACCACGGCCATGTCGGCGCCATCTGGACCGTCGACGTCAACCCCACCTCGACCATGATCGCCTCTGGCTCCGCCGACAACACCATCCGCCTCTGGGATGTCAAGAGCGGTCGCTGCCTCAAGACCTGGGAGTTCCCCACGGCCGTGAAGCGCGTCGAGTTCAACGAGGACGGCACCAAGCTGGTGGGTGTCACGGAGAAGCGCATGGGCTTCCTCAGCAACATCGTCGTCATCGACATCAACCCCGACCTCGACGCCGAGCAGACCGACGAGAAGGCCCTCACCATCGTTTGCGACGAGAGCAAGGCCACCGTCGCTGGCTGGAACGCCCTGAGCAAGTACATCATCGCTGGCCACGCCGATGGCAGCGTGAGCCGCTACGACGCCAAGACCGGTGACATGCTCGACAACGTTCCCGTCCACGAGCTCAACCAGTCCATCGTCGACCTCCAGTGGTCTCCGGACCGCACCTACTTCATCACTGCCTGCAAGGACAAGACTGCCAAGGTACGCGGCGATAGTCCCAGAAACCAATCAGATAAAACCGCACACACGCACAACGCACAAAGATAGATACTGACCCCACCCGCCTCCAGCTTATCTCTGCCCGCGACCTCGAGGTCCTCAAGACCTACACCGCCGACACACCCCTCAACAGCGCCACTATCACCCCCAAGAAGGACTTCGTCATCCTCGGCGGTGGTCAGGCTGCCATGGATGTCACCCGAACCTCGGCCCGCCAGGGTAAGTTCGAGGCCCGCTTCTACCACAAGATCTTCGAGGACGAGATCGGCCGTGTGCGTGGTCACTTCGGCCCCCTCAACACTGTCGCCGCCGACCCCACCGGCAAGAGCTACGCAAGCGGCGGAGAAGATGGCTACGTTCGAGTTCACCACTTCGACAAGGGCTACTTCGACTTCAACTACGAGGTCGAGAGGGAACGGATGAACCGAATGCAGTAGATGCATTCTTTTCCTGTGTGCTTGCATAGTACGGCGTTGGGGGGACAAACAAGTCTTTTTGTTCAAAGGGCAAAAACAAAAAACCAATGGGAGGGGGGATGGGATGGGATGGATGCCACGGGAGAGTGTAGGGGATGGAAGAAGGCGGAATCCAGGCTTGTAATTCTTACCATCTCTCCAGGGCTTTAGGGAAAAGGTGTGGAAATTGCACGATTTGATAACGGTTATACGACTCTGGGTTTGGATACCGGCCACACGGTTAGAACATCCTTTTAGAACCATGCAATTACGACGTTGGGTCTTTTATTACGCCGGCACGACTTCACAGCACGCCGAGTTGGATTCCATGCAGTATAGGCATCTGGACATGGTTATTCTACTCTCAAATAGCTCCTTTTTACACCCCAGTCATCGGCCATCCCTCCTCCCGCTTTCCCTTTCCCCTCCGAAGCCATCGATCGTTCTGGTGCAGCAAGAACCGTGGCCCCTTGCTTGTCCTCGTGGTACAAATTGCCATGCCAGCCTGAACAAAATACCTACAATGACATCGTATCCCGAGAGCATCCCGAAAATGCAACCAAACGCCAAAAAAAGGAGGAAAAAAACGTCTATCCGCGCATCCTTGACCGACCGACCGAGCAAGCCCAAGCCCCCCCGTTGTACTCTTTACTTCTTCCTCCCCTTCTTGCCCTTGGTAGAGCCTCCCGCATTGGACGCGGTGGATGCGACGCTGGATGCTCTTGAGGGAGCGGCCGAGCTATTCTTGCTAGACTTGACAGACTTGACATTATCAAGCGCTTTATTCTATACAATTTGTTAGAAAAGGGATGTACATCGTGTGTTGGCGGCTTGGCCAGTGAGCGTTCACGTACCTTGACGCCGTTCTTGGCCTTCTTCTTCGCCGGAGCCATTCCAAGAATGCTGTCTTCGTCGTTCTCGTCGTCAGGCTCCCGCTTTGCCTTTCCGTTCACTCCGTTTGCGCCTCGTGCGGGAACATCCTCGAATTCCTTGACAATCGTAGTGATCAGGGTGGTGCAGCGGCGAGAAAGCTCAATGGGCGTTCGGCTGAGGAAGAACCAGTCGAACCTGAATAGGGGTGATTCTCGAATGTCGTCCCGCATCCTCTCGTACAGGCCTTCTGAATCGATTCCGTACCGGTCAAGCAGGACAAGCAGGAAGCGATCTTCCTCTTCCGTGTAAACCTTCTTGTTGGTAGTCGACACCGAGTAGTTGATTTTGAGCTGCTGCAGAGGCACCCGGTACTGCTGCATCTTCTTTTTGAGGAGCTTCCTCTGGTGCTCGATGCGCCGAGTCCGCTCCTCACCATCCTCAATCGTCTTGATGTACTTGGGATAGTCCGTGATTTCCGTGTACCGTTGCCAGAATACCTTTGCATAAGCCTTGATCTCGGAAGCAACCTTGCTGTCGATCTCCTGCGAGATGCCCTCGTAGTCGGTTCGGCCGTATTTGCCCGATCCATTGACAAACTGCTGGAAATCACGTCGGTTCCAGTCGCCAAACCCTTGCAGGGACAGCTTCTCCTTCTCCTCACGCTCCTCCTCGGTCAGGGCAGTGGCACTGTCGATCTCCTGCTGATCGAGGGCTCTCTCGGCCTCCCGTTCGGACAGGTTCTCTTCCTCTCCATCAGGCAGAGGAACCTTGTAGCCGATTTCTTTTCGATAGAATGCAGTCTCCCTATCCTGAAGGTCGCGCAGGCGTGGGGGGTAGAACTGATAATCATGCACGGGGACTTGCTTGGGCGCTCGGGGAGCTTTGGGTTTCGCGTCGGCCTTGGGGTTGGGATACATAGTCTGTCGGAAATATTTGTCCATCGAGTAGGACTGCTCCTTGCGCTCTCGCTTGGCCGGGTTGATCCAAGTCATGCCGATGTTCTTCTTGGTGTTGGCAAAGTTTTCTCCATTCCACTCATAAGCCGACTCTGATGTAAACTTTTGCAGGTCGTCGATGCCGAGCTTCTCGTATTTGGCATTCAACTCCTTGGTGCGATCCTCACCCCGTGCAAGAATCTCGTCGATATCGTCATCGCCAATTTCAGTGCCATTGGAAGCCATGTTGCCGGTAGGCCCCTTGGACTGGAAAACCTTCTCGGCTCCGTGCTGAATCATCGACAGAAGCTCGTCCTTGTTCGCAGCAGCCTTCGCGGCAGTCTGAGCACGCCCCTGCTGGATAACAAGTTGGTCCAGACGGAGCTTCTGGGCGGCTCTTTGGAGCACCTTCTCCTCAATGGCGTTATCCGTGACAAATCTGTACACAACAACCTGCTTCGTCTGGCCAATGCGATGGGCTCGATCCATGGCTTGCAGATCCGCCTGCGGGTTCCAGTCGCTGTCATAGAGAATGACAATGTCGGCGGTAGTCAGGTTAATACCCAGACCGCCAGCTCGCGTGGTGAGGAGAAAAACGAACTTCTCCGAGCCAGGCTTGTTGTACTCGTCGATGGCTGCAATGCGATCCTCGTGCGCTGTGCCACCATCGATACGACAGTACTTGTACTCTCGGAAGACACAGTAGTCTTCCAGAATGTCCAGCAATCGGCTCATCTGGGAAAAGATGAGAACGCGGCTACCTTGCTTCCGTAGTCTCTTGAGCAGCTTGTCAAGAACCGCCATCTTGCCCGCGTTGTAAACGAGATGTTCATCAGTCGTGTAGGGTGGGCCTGGCTCAGCTCCTTCAAACAAGTAAGGATGATTGCAGCACTTTCGAAGCTGCATCACAATGTTGAGCAATCGCGTCTTGGACTCTCGCTTGCCGCCGGCTCCGTTGACGGCGTCGATATCCTTTTCGAGGATCTTCTGATACCATTTGACTTGCATCTCCGACATGCCCAGGTATACATTGATTTCCTTCTTTGGCAGTAAGCTCTTTTCGACATCGCTCTTCACACGGCGCAGCAAGAAAGGACGCAGAACTCTGTGAAGCTGCTGGACCACGGTGTCTTGGTCCCTATCCTGACCGGAAAACCACTGGTCGAATGCCTCCGAGTCTCCGAAAACATCGGGAAGCAAGAAATTTAGAAGAGCCCAGAGCTCGTGAAGGTTGTTTTGCAGCGGAGTTCCCGTAATGAGAAGCCGGTTCCGAGAAGAGAACAGACGGATGACTTGCGAGAGCGAAGACTCTTCGTTCTTGATCCGATGCGCCTATTTGCGAGTCAGTAACGTTTCTCCGTTCAATTATGCCAGCCAAAAAGCGTACCTCATCAATGATGATATATTCCCAAGCAAATTTCTTGAGATGTGCCTTCTCTCGGAGGACCATTTCGTAGCTGGTAACGCAGACATCAAACTTCTCGTCTACAAGGCGCTCGTTGATGAGGTTGTGTCGCTCCTCCTTGGCACCTTGAAGAACCAGAACATCTACCTCTGGAGTCCACCTAGCAAACTCTCGCTTCCAATTGTCGAGAGTAGACTTGGGCACGATAACCAGGTGAGGGCCAGTGATGTCGACGATGTGTCGCAGGTAGCCTAGAAAGGATATGGTTTGAAGGGTCTTTCCAAGACCCATTTCATCGGCGAGAATACCGGAAATACCGTTCTCGTGGAGGGAGATCAACCAATTGAGGCCGGCAACCTGATAGTCGCGCATGGTACCCTGGACGAATGGGGGGGATTCTCGGAAGGCGGTCTCGGCAGAACCTCCATGTTTCTCATCTTTCAAAAGCTCGGCGTCTTCCTCAGCTTCCGTGCGTCGGCGACGGTCGCTCGTAGCGCCTCCTTGCCTTCCAGCTCCCTTCTTGCCTCGTGTGGACTCGGCGTTCTGTCGATCGATCTCGGTCATAATATCGCGAATCTTGGGGTCAGGGTTTGTCTCGATGAAGTGGCGGAAGAGGTCGGTGAGGCCCAGCAAATATCGGAATCTTCGAATGGTGTCATCTTCCTACAAGTTGTTAGCGCTAATATTCGCAGCTTCGTTAAACTCTCGTTGCCACTACGTACTTTGGATTCGCCAAGTCGGTCATGCTTCTTGCCAAAAATGCTTCGACGGAGTTGGTTAACCTCTGTTCGGCGCTTTCGACCATCTGCTGTAGGCTCCCCGGCAACGCTGCTGGCCGTTGTGCTGGGATTCTCCGTGTCGGTGTAATCTGGGGTTTCATCGACTTCCTGAACAAACTCATCAGCCAGAGGCTCTCACATCGCAAGCCGCGAGCAAAATGCGATTCAAGAAGTAGACTCACCATTTCCTCCCCTTGGCGGTGCTCTGGCGCGTCTGACATGGACGCGTCGGTTTCCACGGCGTTGGCTCGCGAGCGAGGCGCCATTGTTGAACCGAGTTTGAGTTGAACCTCTTTACGCGACTGTCGTCGAGGAGACGCGTTTCGAGACGGCGAGAGTGGAAGCGCAGCTCAATTTGAGAGGCTCAAAGCCATATATCGTATGATTCTGTACAATTCTTTCGACGAGAATACGGTGTCAAACGCGGATTATGTCGGCTTGCAAGTTGGAGAATGTGTAGATGTTTTTTCGAAGATGTCGGCGGGTAGAATCTCGACGGGCACCTTGAAGGGGCCAATTTGGGGCTAGTGCCTGAGCCTGGTCCCCTGTCAACGCATATGAGGCCGGCCCCACTAGTCCTGCAAGGAAGAAGGGATAATCCGATTTGGGATTCATCGAACGACGTCACTGAGCGGTTGACGTCTAAATCCACTGCCAGAAATAGAAATGTTGGATCAATATGTAGAATTTTCAGCAGCCCTTAATTATGACACAGGAAACACCTAGGAACGCTATCCTGAGTACCTATGTTGAGCCTACTTGAAAGCTTATCGTACCTAGTCAGGCAGCAAAGGAACAATCACGTGATTGTTTTCCCCCACACACCACGTGCCAGCCCCTCGGCTAGTGCCGCCCAACAAAGCTCTGTGCGGTGTTTGGGTGATCAATGTCAATGACTGGTCGTGACCAACCTTTGGCTCATCGACACCTTGAATATCTAGCGACACTGCTCGTATAGAGCGCCCCGGATCCTAACTGTTTGTTTCTTCTGTATTCAGGCGCCTTTCCTCTCGCCTATTTCCCTTCCCTGCCTAGGCAGGCCAGGATAGCGACCGACCGTCCTCGGCACTTCTCCAAAGCCCAGCACAGGTGAGGCGAATAGTCCTCCCGAAGCTCGTGGGCCCTCTCTAATCTTACTTCACAGTACGCCTGCTTCGTTACTTGTTATTTCTCAGTCATGGAACCGATGAGGGGCGTCTCCGCCGGTGCGGGCAAGCAACCTGTCCAACAAGAATCTCCCGAACAGCTCCTCGACGCCTTCAAGGCGGCGGCACTCTCCGTCACGAAACTCTACAAAACTTCGGCCGCGGCACAGTCGAAGGCCCGTTCCGATGGGTACCAGGATTGTCTCGACGATCTCTTGTCTTTCTTGGACAAGGAAGGCATGGGTCTAAACGATGGAGAGGGATGGAAAATCCGAAGATGGGCTACGGAACGGCTCGATGGACGCGATAACGGGTCTCAAAATACTGAGAGCGAAGACGAAATAGAGAAGGCAGAGACGTCTTCGTCGCCTGAACTAGCTCGACCCAATACTGTATTGCAATCAACGAGCCAGATGCGGACGGATTCTGCGCCCCCCAGCATCCCCCCCGTTGTCGAGGAACCAACTCCGATCGTCGTTCCGTCCCAGGACAGCTTCACATTTCAAGCATCACACCCATACCCAAACATTGCTACTCTTGACTTGTCCGACTCACGATCCCACGACGGCCCGTCGGTGACATCAACAAGACCATCCAAAACCCGCTTGGGCGGCGTTCCCAGCCGGGGTTGCCCCAGGGGGCCAGGACACCTAGTTCAAAGGGCTGGGTCTAAGCGCAAGCTGAACTTTGATGAGATCTTTGATCTTGGCAGCCTTGGTGGAAAGGATCCCTTCGGCAACGGGGGAAAGCGTGGCCGTTATGCCTGATGCTCGAGGGTATCAGAATTCCATTTTTGCTTGGACATAACACATTTATAAAGGGGTAGCGGGTTTTGATAGACTGGGCGGGATAAGGCATGTTTACCGACGGACGCATGGACTATCATAGAGCATGGGCGGCGTTTGGAGGACGTAACGACTGCATTTGGTGGGTGTCTGGGTTGAGGTTTCTTCATGCTTTGTCGCTTGGCGGATCGCCATGATATCTGCAATGGACATGATTGTTTGAGTAACGCACATCTGTGCCCAGATGTTTGCCTTCTGCACGTCGCGTATGTCAGTCATTTACCGTCAAGTGTTGGCAACCTTGGTTGGTTGTCTTAAATTCCGCGGTTAGCTGAACGAAATGAACCTGGCGCAACTTGAGGTAATGCACCTAACTACTAGACTGCCGCTCATCCTGCTGAAGGTTTCGCCAGGATTGCATTTAAGGTAATGAGACACGGCCCTACATCTGCAAGTTGAGTAGCACCTCAGGTAGGTGGTAGGTCAAATTTCGTGCGGCTCTTCTGAAGGCGTGGGCAATTTTCCCCACGCTTCGACCCGGCTTATCTTCGGCTCCCCACATGCTCACAGCTCCAACTCTCAGAGGTGCAGGGAACGCCATTCCACTGTTTGTGCAGCTACCAGGCTACGTACCTTTTTGCCTTGAATTCGGGCCATCTTGAATTCTTCATCTTTTTCAATCGATCACCTTTCCTTTCCCTCCTTTCTACCTTGGGAAGCCGCCGCCTGCCTTTTCCCTCGCGTTTCATAGGGTGCGTTCCACGAAGTGATAAGTATTTTACAGCCCTGCTACCCGCCGACCAGCTTCCACTACCGCGAGACCTTACCCCAAGGGCGCGATCGTCTTGGACTCCTTTTGCGACAAATCAAAATCCGCTAACGCAAGTTAACAAAGAATCTTTACAATCGATACGCATTCCAGAATAAACACGATTTGAGCAACATGTCGGACTCGGGCAAACCAGAGGAGAAACCCACGGGCGAACACGAGGCGGAAGCCGAGATGACCGCGACCGAGGAGGTGCGTAAGGCGCACAAAGAGGCGGACTACAGAAGGAACTGACGAGGCGCCCTTAGGAAGAAATCAGTGCCATGAAGCGGCGGGTGGCAGAGATGGAAGAGGAGGCTAAGAAGCTTCGCGAGATGCAGGCCACCCTGGAGCAACAGTCGGCCGACCTTGCGGACGACAAGGAATCGATTGATTCGCGCAGCATCTTCGTGGGCAACGTTGACTATTCCGCCTCGCCCGAGGAGATTCAGGCTCACTTCCAGAGCTGTGGCTCCATCAACCGGGTCACAATTCTTCTCGATAAGTTTACGGGTCAACCAAAGGGGTATGTTCCTAGACCACGGTGGAGGGCGTGGCCTTCGTCGTCACCAAGGCAATATGCTAACGTCAGAGCACCAGCTACGCATACGTCGAGTTCACGGAGCCCAGCCTGGTCGCCCAGGCCCTCGTCCTCAACGAGAGTGTGTTCAAGGGCCGCAACATCAAGGTGACACCGAAGCGCACCAACATTCCTGGCCTGAGCCGTGGCCGCGGCCGTGGAGGCTTCCGCGGAGGCCGAGGGTTTCACGGGAGAGGCAGCTTTCCTCGCGGTGGCGGCTACCGCGGTGGCTACCGAGGTCGCGGTCGGGGCTTTGCCCCCTACTAGGAGCAGGGCGGCGCGTTTCCAATGGGACTAGCCCGCAGATCCGAGCAGCCCAGGCCTTTTAAGATAGAGGTTGAGGATTCTCACAGGGCTGACGGTGGTGGTGGTTCTCAGGGGTTTGTCCCACTTTGACCATCTTCCCTTCGTCGTCACCTCTTTTTTTGTTTTCTCTAGTTTGCACGGATCTAGTTGTGGCAAGGAGAAGGGCGAGCATTTCAACAAATGCAGGACGGTGTAATACGGATCGGGTTGCAGGGGAATAGTCAAAATAGCTAGCACGCCTGAGGATGGCTAGGAGTTTTAGGTATTGAATTTCTTTCATCTGAGCACACACCGCATGGATCTGATTGGACTTTGAAGATAAGCTATGTCTATTCTTTGCGATCTGCCAAAACGAAACTGCCCGTGCGGGCGAGGATGACAGAAGCTAGGCTAGGCAGGCTATGTAAGTAATAAGGTCGGTAGTAGGGGCGAGGTTACGAACACATTGTCTCCCGGCAAGGGCGGAGGTGGGGGCGCAAAACGGGCGGCCTCAATCAACCTGGCAAGCCTCGCCATCTAAACAAACGGGAATGAACGCGTGGCAAAGGTGTTGCCATCTGGAATCTACATACCTTTAGCCTTGGCTC
The DNA here is from genome assembly GCA_013618265.1 of Fusarium albidum. NCBI lineage: Eukaryota > Fungi > Ascomycota > Sordariomycetes > Hypocreales > Nectriaceae > Fusarium > Fusarium albidum. The sequence continues at coordinate 16,156 of JABFEP010000943.1, forward strand.
ATGCAGGACGTTGGCGGATGCTAGTCGTCTTGGGTGAGTGACAAATCTGGCGTCAGGAGAGGATTTAATCATGGCAACAGATCTGTCATCCACTATTTCAACGTGGGGTTCTGGCAAGGCCAGGCAGGGTCATCGCATTCGGGTATACCGAGAAGCCATTTGGCCTTGCTGCTTGAGATTGATTGATGATTCTTCCTTTCCAATAACTAGTCTGGGTCTATAGCTCAGACAATGTTTGGTCAGTCCTTTGGGTTTCCACTGACAAGAACAGACTAAAACACCGGTCATGTTAATAATTAATCTTATCAAGAGATGCGTCACCAGACCCTCCCTTTTACAGATCAAGAACGTTGCATGTCTCCCCAGGCTGCTAGGCTGCCAGGCCAGGGTTCGGTTGAGAAAAAAAAGGTGTTCGTAACTTGTGGCGTAGACGCAATCGATGAGACGCTTGTTGACGTCTCCTCTGGGTGGCTCAGCACACAGCAACCCAATATGCACCAAGCGGCGCGCGAGCGAAACCGAAAGCCGCTTGCGAGCACGGTTTCGGTTCCAGTTGGGGCAGCAATAATTTTAGACTTGTGACGGCTAGTCACCTACCCAGCAGGGACATGGAGATGACAATGTTGAATTTTGGCGGGCACTCGTGTATGAACCGGGTTTCATCTTCCACCTCGTTCTATGCATGTCTACCTCCAAGGAGCATTGTAAGGCCACCAGAGAGAGACCTGGCTCCTGCCGAGCGAGATGGAACCTGGCATTTTCGGCCAAGCGCCCTGGCAGGTCTGGCCAAGCGCCCGGATGGGCGATCCTCCAACTCGGACTGGGCGGCGCCTGTCGCAAGCTGTGCCGGCGAGCCGTGTTCTTGCTTGTCACGGATACTCCGTGTCGAGAGTGAGTACTACCTTACCTACTTGCCTGCCTGCCTTACTTCTCGCCGCACTGCATTGTTGTAGTCAGCCAAGCTGTGGCTCGGCTGCTGCATTCGCCATCGTCGAGCGCGTTACGTGAAGAAAATTTATCACACAAATGGACATTCATAAGCATTATCCATGAATTTCTCATCCATGGCCAGCTGATGATGGATGGAACTGGGCTGGTTTTGTCTGAGGCTCGACCTGAGGCGGGTGCTACCTGGGTCGGGGAGGAGAGGTATCTAGGTAGGTACTGTTAGACTTTGGGAGTACCTGGTATCTCCGTTGCAGCCTCCCGGTCCAGGTGAGGATCCAGACTGGTAGAGGCACCTGAGAGGATGGATGGATGGTTGGACCCATGCCTCTTCGATCAGGGTTCCCCTCCCGCTCTCCTCTGGCTTCCCATCCTCCAGGCGGATATAAGGCGCTTTTGGTGTCCGTCGCCTTTGCGAGCTCAGAGAGGCCCCCTTACCTTACCTACTGGTACCTGTCAGGGTGTCTGTCTCCCCGTACCTACGCCGTTCCATGGTGTGCCCCCTGCTGCGTGGTAGAGTCGCTGTGAAGTTGTGTTAGCTCGAGACCTTCTTTTAAACTACGAATATAAATTAAGAAAAATCTTAGAAACTAAGAAATAATCATAAAAAAGATAGCTCTATATATTATAACTCGAAAGCTTTAGTATTTTATAATTTTCTTATAACTATTAGAGCTCTTTTATAATATATTTAAAAAAGTCTTTAGAATTAAGTTAATATATTATATAATCTCTTAGAATTATTATAAACTTAGTATAGAATCTAGAATATAATAGCTCATTAATTAGACTTTTATCCTAGCCTTACCTACTTAGATATAAACGTATAGCTCTCTTATTAGCTACTTTTATCTTGCGTTAACGCTAAGTTTATACGCATTTCAAGAGATTATACAGTAGCCTAGGTTTAGAGGTGCTACGCTTATAAATTTACAGGGGTTGGGCTTAGGGCCCCCAAGTTCCGTCTTTGTCATCGCCCTCCCGCCCTCGCATCATTACCTAGGTACTTTCTGGTATTTACTAGGTAAGGTTTCTTGCCGCAGATGGAGACATCAGCAGCCATGCTAAAGAACACAGTTTTACACAACAGCATCTCTAAACCCAATACTATATAACATAAAAACCCTCGCATCATCATCAACAAAGAACGACGCCAATACCTGTTACCATCCTGGTCGACGGCGTTCCGTCGCGCGTCTTTGGTCTTCCCGTTCCGGTCGCCGCCTCCTCGCTTTGGAAGCGGGGAGTCCGTGTCTGCTCTTTTGGCCCGCCGCCCGTGCACAGCCTCAACCTCCCCCCATTGCCCCAAATTCAGCGTCGTCAACTTTCTCCAGCCGAATCCCTTTGAGCCGGTCACGTATTACCTCAACTGCCTTTCTCTGATAAGGGTTCGACCGCGCGTCTGGCTCTGGCCCTCAGGATATCATCAGTGTCGTCGTCGTCGTCGTCGTCGTGACATAGTCCCTCGCTGCGCAGTGCAAGAGGTGACACCATGACCAGCCGCACCGATTCCGGGCTGCCTGGGTAAGTCCCTTCCCACCCGCTCGTCCATCGCATCGCGCCCTGCGCCTGTTGCGTGGCATACTATCATTCATACTCTTCACGACGGATGTGCTAACATATTCCGCAGCAGGCCCAACCTTCGGGTTACAAGTGAGTCGCTGATGCTCCCTAGCCCCTCCGTCCGAGTTCCCGTGTTGACATCATCCTAGTTATCGCGGCTGACGGTCTTTACAAGAGGGATGTCTTCCGTACGTATCGCGATACCCTCCCCGAACCCCCATCATCATTAAACACATCAGGCTTCCCCGATCCATTCGCTGTTGCGACCATCAACGGCGAGCAGACCAAGACTACGACGGTCAGCAAGAGAACCCTGAACCCATACTGGAATGAGAGCTTTGACTTGTAACGTGCCCCCCCCGCCACCTCAAACACAGGATTTACTCGACTCACATTCAATAGCCGCACCAACGAAGATGGAATTCTCGCAGTCCAAGTTTTTGATCAAAAGAAGTTCAAGAAGAAGGATCAAGGATTCTTGGGTGTTATCAACATCCGCGTCGGAGATGTCATGCCCGAGCTAAGTGCGGACGCAGACGGTCAGTTGACCCTTGCCACCCAAGAGACTTGAAAATCCAGCTGACAGGCGTGCACCCTTCCAGACCAGATGCTTACACGAGACCTCAAAAAGTCGACCGATAACCTCGTCGTTCATGGCAAACTAATCATCAACCTTTCTTGCAACCTCAGCGCACCAGCTCGAGGCGGCCAAGCATCGTCGGCTCGACCCTCCCTTGGCGCTGGCCCATCCAACCTCTCTTCTCTCTCCGCACCTCCCCCAGACAACCGCCCCGGATCATCCATGTCGGGACCCAACGGCGCCGGTGGCTCGCAAGTAAATCTGCCGCATCGTCCTTCGAGCATCAGCTCTGTTGGCGGCGCTAGCGCTCCTGGGCCGAATGCTGGACAGCCTCGCCAGAGCAACCAGTTTAGCCCCTTTGAAGATGCCCAAGGCCGGCTGCCTGCTGGTTGGGAGCGTCGCGAAGACAACCTCGGCCGCACGTACTATGTCGATCATAACACCCGAACTACAAGCTGGAACCGCCCGACTGCGAATGGAGCTCAAGAATCGCGAAGTGACAGAGAGGCGGCGACGCAGGTCGAGCGCCAGAGACACCAGAACCGTACCCTGCCCGAGGACCGAACCGGCTCCAACTCGCCAACATTGCAGGCCCAGCAGCCGCAGCCAGCAGCATCCCCATCCGCTAATGCCGGCGCAGTGATGCACACCGGTGCGACAAGCCCTGGTACGGGTGAGCTGCCACCTGGCTGGGAGCAGCGATGGACTCCCGAAGGCCGACCCTATTTCGTTGATCATAATACGAGAACAACAACCTGGGTTGACCCTCGCCGCCAGCAGTATATCCGCATGTACGGTGGCCAGAACAACGCCAACGGATCGATCCAACAGCAGCCCGTGTCGCAGCTTGGCCCCCTTCCCAGTGGCTGGGAGATGCGTCTTACCAACACCGCCCGCGTCTACTTTGTGGATCATAACACTAAGACCACAACTTGGGACGACCCTCGTCTTCCGTCATCCCTCGACCAGAACGTTCCTCAGTACAAGCGAGACTTCCGACGAAAGCTCATCTACTTCCGCTCTCAACCCGCGATGCGTATTCTCAGTGGACAATGTCACATCAAGGTTCGACGATCTCACATTTTTGAGGACTCTTTTGCCGAGATTACTCGTCAGTCTGCTACCGATCTTAAGAAGCGGCTGATGATCAAGTTCGATGGCGAGGACGGTTTGGATTACGGCGGTCTGTCGCGAGAATTCTTCTTCCTGCTCTCTCACGAAATGTTCAACCCGTTCTACTGTCTATTCGAGTACTCGGCACACGACAACTACACCCTTCAGATCAACCCTCACTCTGGGATCAACCCGGAGCATCTCAACTATTTCAAGTTCATCGGCCGTGTGGTCGGCTTGGCCATCTTCCACCGTCGATTCTTGGATGCCTTCTTCATTGGCGCCCTGTACAAGATGATGCTGGGCAAGGCGGTCGCTTTGGCGGACATGGAGGGTGTGGATGCCGACTTTCACCGCTCGTTGCAGTGGATGCTGGACAACGACATTTCGGGTGGAATCCTGGAGCAGACCTTTTCGACAGAGGACGAGCGTTTCGGAGTCCTGACGACCGAGGACCTTGTTCCCGATGGTCGAAACATCGAGGTGACCAACGAGAACAAGAAGGAGTACGTTGACCTGATGGTCAAGTGGCGTATCGAGAAGCGCATTGCAGAGCAGTTCCAGGCTTTCAAGGAAGGTTTCCAAGAGCTCATCCCTCAGGACCTCATCAATGTCTTTGATGAGCGCGAGCTGGAGCTACTGATCGGAGGTATCGCCGAGATCGACGTTGACGATTGGAAGAAGCACACCGACTATAGAGGATACACTGAGTCTGACGAGGTGGTCCAGAACTTCTGGGCCACGGTGCGGTCGTGGGACGGGGAGCAGAAGTCTCGGCTGCTGCAATTCACCACTGGTACTTCTCGAATCCCCGTCAACGGGTTCAAGGATCTCCAAGGCAGCGACGGCCCCCGACGGTTCACCATCGAAAAAGCAGGAGAGATCACTAACCTGCCCAAGGCGCACACTTGGTATGTTTATCTCGGGACTTTGCAACTGAGATGTGCAGGACTAATAGTTTGAACAGCTTCAACCGACTGGATTTGCCACCTTACAAGAGTCTAGAAATGCTCCAGCAAAAGCTGACAATTGCCGTGGAAGAAACGATGGGCTTTGGCCAGGAGTAGGCTTGACGACTCGAGCAGTGGTCTTGCGGGTGTCGGCCTCGGACTGCAGCCTTAGCGGGCTTTTGCCCTGATCGGTGAACAGGATTACTATTATCCTAGATAATATTATAGGAGTATTGTTGGTATAGGCCGTTATTGTTTTATTTTTGACGATTTTTTGGGAGGCCTTTTGTCCCTTTTTTAGGTGCCTTGAGGTTAGATCATCATCATAGGAGTATTGTTATTCACAGCAACAACAATTATTATCCGCAACAACACCAGACTAAAACAGAGGATCCTTTATTATATTTTATTATTAGGAAATATCCCAGCTAACTCTAATCCTAGCCCTAATCCCAGCCTAGTTCTAACCCCCTAACCCTTACTATTAGGTGCGTGTTGTTGCGAATAATAATACTCTACGTAAATCGCATTTCCTTCTACTATTCTACCAGCGGGAACCGCAGTACGTACACCCGGTACCAATAACAAAAGAAAAACGTCTTTAGCGCACCGGTCCTCGTCTTACTACGGCCGCGTCGATTCCTTCCCCCGGGCTAACCCATCCCGGATCCGCCCATATCTTGACGGCATGACCTGCATCATTGTCCTGCTGCACAGCTGCACAGACCCTCCTTTTGCCTCGCATACATCCCTCCCTCCAGCATCAGAGGAATAGAGCTCCCCAGCCCTTCTTGCTCCATCTCTTCATCGTCGGTACCACATGCGAGTGATCTTAGTGTTCCGCATCTTGCGCTGGAGCTGGAAAATGCCGTACATGAGGGCCTCGCTGGTCGGGGGGCATCCGGGGACGTAGATGTCGACGGGCACGATACGGTCGCAGCCACGGACAACGCTGTAGCTGTAGTGGTAGTAGCCTCCACCGT
>JABFEP010000948.1:0-14588 GCA_013618265.1 Fusarium albidum
ATTAATCAATGACGCATCATAAGGTTCCCCTCATGTACCTCTTAGAAGTTGGGGCGGATGTGGGGCTCGGTACGGCCGGGAGGTTTTCCACAGCTCAAGGGATACTGTACTATAACTCGCCAAACTGGACTGGGGAAATGAGTGTCTGTGCGGAATGCACACTTATCAATCCTAGACGTTTTACCAGGCGCGCTTTCAGAACAAGTACAGTGAGTGACCTGCAAGCCTGGCAGCCCTGGGTGATTAGTGGTTGCGCTCGGGCTGTGCAGATCTGTAGGAATTAAACGCGAGTCTGGGCCAGGCATTATTCCGTCCCATCTTATACAGTGCACCGGATGAACCAAGGTCGAGCGCTTCAGTACTGTATGCAACGTCAACTTCCGCCTGGGCCGGCATTGGGCTCCTGTTGATCCCCTTGGCATTGTCGGCACTGCAGCACGCTGACTCTCGTCCGACAACCCAATTCGCTTGCGCAAGCACCCAATGCGATGAAACACGTTTGCTACGCCTCGGTCGGGGGAAGGACCTGACTCGGGATTTGCATAGGGTTGCATTGTGGCTGTTGGGGGGAGCATGGAGGAGAACGTTCCCTTTAAGAAGCAGCGGGTGTGCCATTCTGGCGAAAACTCAGTTCATCAAAACAAACTCTATCACCATGGAATACTTGTCAAGAATCTCGTCAAAGGCGGCTCTCGCAGCGGTGCTCTGCGCCGTCTTCGTATCCGTGGCTATTATCCAATTCCTCCTTCGAACTAGACGTCCAGCAGGGTTTCCGCCCGGACCTCCAACGAAGCTAGGCCTGGGAAACCTGCATCAGATGCCCCTCAAGAGGCCCTTTCTGCAGTTCCACGAATGGACAAGGACGTACGGAGACATCATCGGGTTGAAGATGGGACCAAAGAACTTTGTCGTCCTGTCCAGCCCGGCTCTCATGCGCGAGGCCTTTGCCAAACGGGGCGCCAAGTACGGCGGCCGGCCGTGCCCGACTATACCGGTGCAGCATGTCCTGCAGCCGGGGGGAACGGGCCTGCATATTCTGTTCACGCCGTATGATCAGTACCTCAACAGGTGGAGGGGCGCTGCTCGGCATCTGCTCACGCCGGATGCCGTGGCGAGGCAGGGGGAGCTCATGTCTGCGGTGAGCGACAAGCTGGTGCACAGCTTGATGCACAGGCCGGAGAACTGGAAGAGGTGTGCGCAGCGGTGGGCGTTGGAAGTGCCGCTGCTAGCGAGTGAGTTGTCAACGTCATGATTTGATGGTGATTTCTGATGAATTCTCAGTTGCTGGTCGACGGTTGGAAGATTACCGACCTGGGTTTGCAGACTGGTATCTTGATAGTCAGCACGACTGGTAGGAGACTACAAGTCCAGTTGATTGAGGTCAGACTGATGATTACAGGTTGGAATTCCTCGAGCCGAGCAACACTCCGGCGGTGGAACTGTTCCCTTGGTTGAGATTCCTGCCCTCGTGCCTCGCCACCTGGAAGCGACAGGCGGCCAGTGTCGGCAAGACAATCAACGAGATGTACTTCACGACGCTCTCCGCAGCGCAGAAGAAGGCAGCCGATGGCAGAGGCGGATGGGACTCACTGTACAGCCATCTCCTGCGTCAGCGTGAACAGCCCGGGAAGCAGGGCACCTTCTCCGATACCGAGCTTGCCTTTCTCGGCGGGGGGCTACTGGACGCCGCTCTCGACACCACCATTTCGAGTCTCCAGTCGGTTGTTCTGTGCTTGGTGGCTCACGAGGACGTCATGAGGAGAGCCAGGGAGGAGGTTGACCATGTGTGCGGGGAGAGGATGCCCGGATCTGAGGATCTCAAGAACCTGCCGTTTCTCAAGGCATGCTTCAACGAGGTGAGATTAATCCTGGCTTTGTTAACGGGTAGGTTTCTAACATATCTCAGGCACTGAGATGGCGTGGCCCGACCAACATTGCCCTGCCTCACCTGGTCACTGAAGATGACGTCCTGGGAGGATATACCATACCCAAGGGGACGACAGTGCTCGCCAACATTCACAGCATGCATCTCCGCGAAGACGAGTATCATCTCCCAGACATGTTCATCCCTGACCGATTCCTCCCCGAGGCGACAGAGAATCCCGCGGCGCTGTACAGCTTCAGCGTCGGACGGCGCAGCTGCCCGGGCGAGGACTTTGCCAGAACTTCCATCGTCACCACCGTTGCAAAGCTGCTGTGGGCCTTTGATATCACGTCAGAGGATGGACGGCTGCCGGATATGAGCTGGGAGACTGGCTTTACGTCGGGGCTGGTGACTGGACCGCAGGGGTTCACGCCCAAGCTGACGTCGAGGGGGGGAGAGAGGACAAGAGTGGCGGCAGAGCAGTTTCAAGAGTCGGAGGCGTTTCTATCAAAGTGGTTTAGCTAGAGGATGGGTTATAGATTGGAGAAGTCAGTATACGCTTACATTAATAGGTTAGGAATTCAAAGATGAAGAAGTAAATGACAAATAAAAGCATCTTTCCTCAGTTCAACTACTTCTCGCTCACGTCTATTTCCCAGGGCCTGTCTAGTGTCTACACAATGGTGGACGGAAGATGGCGACCAAGTCTATATTATCTCCAGCAGTGCCTCATGTAGCACAGCTACGGCTGCTATCATCCCCAAGTCGTACATGGTATCTAGTACAGCATTGTACCAGCAATGAGTCGTCTAAAGAACACAGATCTATCCTTCCTCACGCCTTTGGAAGCGCCTTCTTGGCAAACCCTATGCGTGACTTGTCTCCATCAAACACCACAAAAGCCGCCTTGAGAGCAACATCCCCAAAGATATTGATCCCCGTGGCATCACTCGACTGGAGCCCCCCAAAGCACATTCCCGTGTTCTCCCCCTCGACCAGGATGACGATGGAGTTCCTCCCCGCCCTCTTCTGCAGCCCGGACCCCTGGGTATCAGGAACGGGGGCAAAGTTGATGAACGAGCCGGGGATCGTGACGGACGCGTTGCCGATGCCAAAGGAGAGATCGGGGAGCTCCGAATCACAGGGAAACACGATACCTCCCGCTGCTTGATCCAGCTGTGCACCCTTGACCTGGGAATAGTACGCCTCGTTGATCTCTCCGGGCAGGAAGAGGAGAGAGGTGCCGGTATCAGCGATGGCCGTGATGGATACCTTGGACAGCGGGTCTTTGCCCACGGCAATTCCCGTCGAAGTAAACGCCCAGAGACCAGTCGAGGCGTTGACGTCAGTGTAGGCAATGTCTCCGGTGAAGGCCTTCTCGTCGATGAACCCAAAGTTGTATTTACCGGGGGCATCGTGCTGCAGGTCCGCCGTGAACAGCTTAGTGCCATGTTCGGCGGTGGCGCTGTCGAAAAAGGTCGTCTGCTTCTTCGGCTTGACCGTGTTGATGGAGCTGAATGCCAGTCCGAGCAGGCCATCTAGGTCCTTCTGCTGTGCAAAGGAATCAGTCACCTCGTCGGCAACCTGGACAGCCTGCGCGCTGACGGCCAGACCACCGATGGAAACCACCTCCTTGACGACATGGCCACCCGCAGCGCTTCCGTCGCCGTACTGGATGAGGAACGAAGCACCGTCCAACGCCTTGGAGGTGTTGCTCTCGGCGGCGACGTACTGCGTCTGGCCACCGCTTGCGGCTGCCGTATCAGCTCCGTAGACCCAGAGATCAGAGGATCCAGTATCAAAGTCCAGCTGGAACGTCTTTGGAGGAGATCCGATCTGCACCGGTGTGAGGTACTCGGCGTCATTCTCGACGGGCACAGTCGTGGCACTGCCAGTGTCGTTGCGTTTTTGAAGCGTATGTGCCTGGGGGAGTGTGACTCCGTATTTCCTGTAGGCCTTGACGAGGGCTCGGCGGCCGTCTCTCCTGAACCGCGGGTTCCTGACCTGCTGGACTGAACAGTGGGCTGGGTGGGACGACGTAGGCCGGGTGCTGACGAGGGAGAGAGTGGCCAGCACTAACATGAAAGGGAGAGTAAACAGCTTCATTCTGGGGACTGATAAGAAAGGAATGGGGTTAAGACAATGAGTGGATGATGTTGGCTCAAAGTCTTGGCACAGGCAGCACAGCCTGATATACCTCGCTCGATATACTCCATCCTATCGGTTCCCTCTCGTACGTCAGCTCCAGGACTGAAACAGGAGTCGTGTGTCGAACTGCGCATGATCTGGTGGATTGTCTGTTTCAACTCTCCAGAGAGCCCTCTCTGCGGGAATTCAGTGGTTGATGGAAAATACTGCGTCCTTGGTGGGCGTCCTTGGATGGCGATCGGAAAACCGGCAAGTTGGGATGGTGTTGTGGGAGCCAATAGAATGGCGCCGCTGTTCTGAAACTGCCGCCTGATGGGTTTGTTGAAACGCGACGGTGGCGCCTGGCTAACACGGCAGTTGGGGACCTGGGCCCATCGTTTCATCGCACGCCGGATTGTGAGGCAGCTAGTGGTGGCGGAGAGCCAAACATGTCAACCTGGGTGTCTCGCTTCTCGGCCGATTGGTTTCACATGGAGCCGGTATCCGAGTACTTACAAGCCCTGGCGGAGGACAAGAGGCCTCGGTAACTGATTCTGGTCGGCGCTTGAAGTACCAAGGCCGCCGTTATCGGTGGATGGATTGCCAGCGAAAAGATTGCTATTGTCACGGATCGTTTACACTCGCGTCTGTCAAGATGTTTCTTGGATCCTGGTAACGATGGTTACAGGCAAAGATAAGTTGTGAATTCAACAGAGGACGAAAGGGATGCGCTGACACCAGTGTTTTGCGGGCTGTCCTGCACAATCCCTTCAGTACCGAAGAGCCATCTAGGTTGCTTTGTTGGTGATACACCCATCTCGCGATGACTTCAGTGCTCACCCTACTCCGTCACGATCTGCGCAGCCCGAAAGGTTCCTACCTAATTGCACTTTAAGTTATACACTCCATGTCAGAAGAGGGAGGGGGGGGATACACTCTGCTCCAACGCAGGAGCATCGTTGATTAAGAAATTCTAATCAGCTGGCTGTGGGGTGGAATGGTACTGTAGACATGAAACTGATGATATAATACATAGCGATTGACAGTGTAATTCGGCAAGATCAAGGCCTGTGAGGCCACTGAGATGCCATACAGCCAACTGTGCGATTTACAAAGGTGCTATCATCGATGTTCGACCACCTTGTGAAATCCTCAAGGCGGACATAGCCCCGCCTTTTGCAACTCACTTCCTATATCCCGCTTGCCACACAGACAATGTAACTAGCAGAACAGGCCCTTGATGTAAGCGTAGGTTGCCGGGGGGTTCGACGTCGACATACATAGTAAGAAGACTTTATCGATCCCCGACGTCTAGGCGACCCCCTCTATGTTTGACAAGGCCACCGGTCACCAGGGAACGTCCGTCTTAGAGGCATGAGGGCACAAGCCGCAAAAAGATCAGAGCAAAAAAGGAGCCTGACAACAATCGACAAAAACATACAACAGCGGGGATTCGCTGGTCGTCACCGACCCAACTACTAATCCGCCCCTCACTGGCTTGACTAAGGGAGAGCAGACGGGATCCCGTATTTTCCAGTGGGTATGGTCGTATGTGACAGCTGAATGAAAACTATCGTATATAAAGATGACGCTCCTGACCAGACCGAATAATAAGTTACGCTGGCAAGCCTGTGAGTGCTCGAATCACTCCTTAATGCACCAGGGGTCTTATCTGTCCACGTCAAACACAGAAACGAAAGTAACTTATTTCACACCTAACCTTGGTCTTTTCAAACTTGCCCCATCGCTTATCATGGCTTCCCGGGAACAGACGGCTCTAAATGACGGTGTTCTGAATGACAGCAAGTTCCCCGACAATCTCGACAACCCTGTTACTCGGGCTTGCGTCGTTCGTACAATCCGCTGTGACATCGACTTTGGAAAGAAAACAGAGGTTTCTCAAGCCTGCGGACAATGGCCGGAATTTGCACGCGCCCGCAACGCACGCCTCATCATGAGCAACGAATTACCCAAGCCAGATCACATGGCCGAGTTAGAACCATCGACTCATCTCTACTGCATCTGGTACCCCGATTTCGCCACAGAGGATACCTACCGGCGGCTGGCTCGGGAATTCCCCTGGCTTAGGTACCAAGTCGGCCGTGCTTGCGCTGCGGCCGGGTACGCCTCCCTGTACTCGGAGCTGAACCTGCTTCCTGACGTGGGTATCGCCGAGGAGGCAAGGGAGAGCAGGACTGACGGCGGGCTTGCAATCTATCAAGCAGTCATGACAGCACAGATGCGCTATGCTGTGATATATGATCTTGAATTATCCATCGAGTTGCGTCATCCTCGCAGTCCGGCGTTCCTGAACGGCGATACCGACGTTAGATGGAAGCTCGGCCACCGTACTGACCTCGACACGGTCACGGAAATCGTTCATCGGACACAAACCTTCCACGAGGAACCTTTGGCAAGTCCGTGCATCGAAGAGGACATGCGTGTGTCGATTACAGGGACACCTTGGGATCCAGAAAAGAAATGGGAATATTATCTGACCTACCAAGAATCCTGTCTCCTCTATCAACCACTCCCGCAAGATCTCCCGACAGTAAAGAAGAAGACCCTCACGCAGATGGCAGCCTATGAAGGCAACGTGGATCGATACGCACGGCTCGCACGACCAGAGCCGCTGAGCAAGACGCATGTGATCTGCTTGATGCGTGGCATCTACCACCATACCATGTTTGCGCGCTGGTGGAGCGACGAGATTGCGTCCAACTCTCCTCGGGCGAGGGCTCTGACCCCACCTATACTGTCGTCGATACAGAAGGCAATCTCGGCTCGGAGAATCATAATCAACGATGTCCAAGAGTTTCATAACGGATGGACTTCCTCGGGACTGAAACCGTTCCTCATCTGGTGGCCGCTCAAGCCGGATCGCGAAACCATCTACACTCTTATAGAAAAGGTACCCGAGATGAGCGAACAGACTGCCATCGCATGCATCAAGTGCGGATACGATGACATATTTTACGCAATGAAACCGAAACCTACTTCTGCTTTGTACCAGGCAGCCAAGCAAAGCCTTGACCCCTTCTATGCGGAATGCCTCGACAGGTGGATCGAGGAACTCCGGCTGGAGGAGAAATACATCAAGGAAGAGGACTACTGGGATACTGAAAGCTTCCTGATGGAAAATAAGGAGCCGACTGATATCGGCATCATGTCACCTGTACATGAGGGCATGTCAAGAGCAAGCAGGGATCAAGACTGCTCGCCTGCCGGTCCATATAATTCCAAGTCTGTCGAAGCTGGCGACGTGGAGAGGCAGGTCTGGGTGACGGAGGGGATGTTGCGCAAGGTTGAGGAATTCTTTGACGGGCGGGCTCGTGATGTAGCCATGGTTGAAGACATGACGGAGGAGGAGCTGGAGACGTGGAGAATTGACCATCCTCCTATCGTGTTTCGTCCATCTCAGGCTAGACTAGAAGAATAGCACACAGTGGCTAGAAACGTGGTGAGCTCATCGTGAATCCTGCGGCGGAAATGTGCCATTGGTAGAATATGCAAAACTGCCTCAGCTGGACGCATGGAAGCAGTTCAGGAGGAGTATCTGGGCTAAAGAGATACGGTGTTTGATGAGAGAGGCGAGGGCGTGTTTCCAGGACTGCTAATTTTTAAATATTCACATTCTTGAAGTTCTTGATCAACTATTGCTATAACAGGACAACAGCTCCAGACCTCCCTCTGCGTTAGTTTCCAATTTGTTCTCCTCAAGTCCCCCTTTTATGCCTCATCATCACTCTCGTGGCTAAACGGTAGATTGAATACCGGCCCAAAGTTGCACGTCGTGCTCACCCTCTCCTGCTCGCGTCTCTGTCTCGTATTAAGCCTCTCGAGCACAAGGGCCAATTTATCTCGGACCTCCTCTTCATCCATACCTCCAGCCACGTCCTTTTCAACCACTGCTTCCTTGGACGCCCCTTCATCCTTGGCATTCTTCTGCTTCACCTCATCCAGCCTTGCCATCTCGAACGCCACAGCGGCATCAATCCGCTCCTTGCACTCCTTCTCCTGCACGTCCTCCCCGATCATGGCAAAGTGACATCTCCGAAAGACCCCCAGGGCACTCAGGATGAACGTCACGAGCTCCCAGACAAAGAGGATGGGCAACGCATAGTGCAGCTGAGGATTGCACCCGCGGGACCAGATATCTATGAGGACCTGGTAGAGCTCGTGAGCGGGGAACATGTATCCGACGCGATAAAAGTCCGGGCTGAGGTCGAACGGCAGCAGAATCGACGTGACGTTGAAGATTATCCACGATACGAGCGCCATCGGGACAAACGGGGGTGGTAACCATATCGTGAAGACGTCGAGCGTGAGAAAGTTGATGTGTGCGAATAGCCACAGGGCGACCCACGACAGCACGAACTGGTAGCCGTTGATATCCCATCCTGCTTTGAATGCCCAGATGGCGCCGATGACGCAGAGTGACCCGATGAGCGTGTAAGAGAGGGAAATCACGTTGCGGACAATGATGATTCGGTAGGGGTCAAGGCGAGAGTATAGCTTGAACCGAGCGTAGAGGCCGTTGATGGTGCCGAGGTAGAAGAACTCCTGGATCAGGATCAATATGACGACGACGCTGTTGTAGATTGCTCTAGACCCTTGCGTCGTGGTCTGGATGTTGATGGATTGGAGCTCCCATGGGTTTGCCAGGACGGAGAGTGCAGCAGGGCCAGACACGGCTGTGATGTTGCCCGTGCCGTTCCCAGTGCTGTATGCAATTCTGGCCGCCCCAGACAAAAGACCAAGGTTAGCCGATATGGCAGAGTCGATAGTCGGCGAGTAGAGAGCCTCGTTCCAGATATACGCCATGACGCCCTTGTTGCTGTATCCCGAAGCAGAGCCCTCCAACGCCCTCTGCAGCCTGTCCGATGCGCCCTGGGTGATGTACAGGGCTCCCCAGTATCTGGTATCGCAGACGGCCCTCCGCAGATCCATCGTGGACGGAAAGTCCGAGGATGGCCGCTCGATTATAGAAGGAAATCCATGTCCTCGCCGGGAGGAATACGCATCCCTCACAGCCCGACCGATGGCACCTCCATCGTAGTCGACAAAGACCACGTCGAGATTATCAACGTGGCTCGTCTGCAGGAAGAGCGACCCAAAGATGTAGCAGAAGAGGCCGAGGAAGAGAAGCTGCAGGTAGAGGAAGTTAGCGCCGGCCGCCTTGAAAAAGGGCTTGCGCGCCTTGATGAGCGCCAGGTTGTTCTTTTGCGGGTGGTTGTCCCAGGCCCTGGGGTACAGAGATTTGATCGAGGGCATGTTCAAAGGCTGCGATGAGGGGGGAAACAGATGCTGACGATGCGAACCAGCGTCATGGATTTTGCCTTTAAGCTGACAACGCTATCTAGCGCATTCTCCGTATTGGTCTAGATTGGAACTTGTCAAGCTGATACCGTGGTTGCAGTTTAGTAATCATATTATCCTACCCATTCGTATATAACTTAGTATTATTTATATAGCTATGAAGAAGAGGCTTCTAGTAGGATATAAGCCCTAGAAATAACCACCTTGAATAATTAAACCTGTTACGGCCTTGTCCCCCGTAAGCGATAGGCTTCATATAGCAGCTGGTGCACCTAGTTGATTGCTACAATTGCAATCAATGCCCAATCTTTTGCCCTAGTGGCGTAACGGTTAGGTGCCCGTTACTGTGACTGGCCGTCACAAATAAAGGGAAATACTCTTAGGTCTATCTTTTAGCTATATAAGTATTATAATTAATATAAAAAGACTTAAGGCTACTTTTTTACCTAGAAAGCAACCTTATTAGCGATAAACTACCTTTGATCTTAATACTATATTATAGAAGGTAGTATACGAGATTCCTCTTCCTCTACCGCTTCCTCTACCCTTACTACCTTCTAGTCTTACACTAAGGCTCTTGTCATGGCTTGCACATGCCCAGGTCACGTGGTGCTTGCACGNNTAGACTCTAGCTACCTCAGCTATTAACCCACGTATTCAACAATACAACTTGGTTACACTCAATACCTTATTGAGCACATTACCAGACGTGACTCCCGTTCAAGAATACGCGCCTGATCCATCTGCCAACATAAACCCAGCACGCTAGGTTTATCCCTTGGAAATCAAACTAAACCGTCACACTATGATTTAGCGTTTAACTTACTCGTTTAAGGCGTCTTGCTAGCATTAGCAGCTGCGCTAAAGAACACAGTTTTTACACAACAACAGCATCTTAACATACCCAATGCTGCATCACACAGAATCTTATAATTCTTTAATATGCATTAATGATGCATATCTAAAGAATGATTTAGCGTGGTTGGTTAAGTTTTTATATTAAGTTATCCGGAAGTGACTCAGCTCGATAAACGACACGTGGGCTCGCCTAATAAATTGCTGCTCTAGGTAGTTAGTGACCGGCAACAAACAGGCAGTCAACGGACAGCCCTTTATCGAACCTTCGTTCCTTCGCTCTGGGTATATAAACCTCGCCTTCCCCCCTTCTCTCGGGACTTCTGCCTTCTTCCTGCACCTATTATCAGTTCATCACCAAACATTTCTTGACACTTCCTTTTGCTTCCGCATTCATCTCGACCAACATGTCCGAGACTCTCTCCGAAACAAGCCTCCTTGCGCCGCTAGACGTTGCGCAAATGATAGGCCAAGGTCTTATCGGCCCTCTCGATACACGCGGTACAAGGAAGATTCACAAGCGTTGCCTGAATCGTTCGAGCGATGAGGAACATGGACACCTTCCCCTGAATGCGCCCATTCAATCCCAGACCACCAACGACATCTTTGCGACTATCCCAGATCAGCTCATCTCCCAAGCCACCATCGAGCATATCGGATTCTCCCGAGCCAAGGCCATCGAGATTTGGCATTCTTGGAATAACTGGCCCACCACCGGGCCCCAACGTGAGACTGATCTGGGTGGAAGCGGACTTCGAGTTACCTTTCTCGAGTTCATCACTGGGCACCTTGGATCTTCTGCCGATACTCCTAAAGATGAGGCCCAATGCCAACGCTACATGGAGGCTTTTGGCGTGGCAACCGAGCTACAGCACGCCATTCTCGACCCTCACTTTACACTTCTTCGCTCCTCCGCGTCATGCCGCTTTTGGGTCAAGGACACCATGGAGATGCGCTATGCCGGGTTGAAGGAAATCCAGCGAGCGTCATGGGACAGAGCCATGGCCATCCAACGCGGCGGCTCCCGACCCAGAGGAGGCTCGGCCGGCGGACCCAGCGGGCGGCTTGTCAGGAGACTCCGGCCCTAAAGGTTCGTCTCGATCCCACACAGGGCATCGGTCAATCTCGAGTCTCCAGAGAGGCGTTGTTCCTGGCATTTCTGTCGAAAGCTTTGGCTCTGCTGCTGCCACCGCAGCTCGCGATGCCCCCGGCTGCACAGTGCTCTACAAAGGAATTGATCAGGGGCGCATTTCTGGCCTTCTGCATGACGATGGCCGCTTGCGGGATATCACCAAGCTCCTCAGCAACCCTCCAACCGACTTCAGTGCGACAAGGAGCCTCTTTTACTTCACACCCAACTTTGAGGTTGCGCAACAGTATGCAGCCTATGCCAAGAGACGAGCCAATGTTGAATCAGTTGTCATCGTCTGCATCGCCATCCCCAATGACGCCATTGAAGCCATGGACGAGGCCGAGGTCCAACGCATCTACTGGCCCGAAGACAAGTGGAAGCAGCTCATCTGGCGTTGTCGGACTCAGAAGTCTCTTCCCAACTCACTCCGCAACTACCGCAACGCAACGCTTGTGATTGGGACCTGTGCTGGGAAGGCCAACAGTGACTACGACAATCTGTCCTCGTGGGAGGAAGTTGATCAGTCCTGCGTCTTGAAGGTGGATGGGAAGGTTGCTGTTCAGTATGTGTTCTCTGGCGAGGAAGATGGGCAGGAGTTTCTGACAACCCACGTTTCGGATAACATCAAGGTTTATCCATTCCTTGGGTCTGAGATGGAGGAATGGGTGGAACGACATGAATGATCCTCATGGATTTGGTGTGCCACGCTGGCTTCTGGCATTCATGATTCGCCGATGAGGGGGGGGGGGTAGCGGTTCAATGAAAGTACTGGCAAGAAAAGACGTAAATCACTGGGTTTTGTCAAGAATAGGTAGCTAGTTTAGATGCAAATCACCTGGTCCCAGTCAAACTTCGCCCTCTGATGTCTACCAACTCTAGACGAAGGTAGGTATGCTGATTCCCCTTCCAAGTGCGTTCAGGCGCCGTCCTTATGAGGACGATGCTTGCGAGGGAAGCGAAGGCAAGACCTAAAAGTACTCTGCTTTTGGGATCTTCAATCTTAAACCCCCTTCATCTCTGCCAAAGTCCGCTCCTTAGTTCCCAACCGGATGCTTCCACTGCTGCCATCCAACCCAAGCCTGAAAGATAGACACCACCAGCGACGCTGCACCTAGAAAAACGGCAATTACCACCCCCGCGAGCGTCGCCATCATGCCATACCTCGCGCCGCTCTTCCTCTCCAGCCACTTATCCAGTAAACCCCTCGGCGTCGGGCTCTCCAGCCCCTCGTAGAGATCCGCAAGCTTCGAGGCGAGATGGCGGTACACGCCGCCACCCGTCCGCTCACCCGCGAGCTGGTACGCCGACGGGTCGAACCTCAGATAGTCTGGGTCAAGCTCTAGTTTTGACACCAGCGACCGCAAGAGGATCCGCGCGTCGGTGGATCCCGGCGGAAGAGGGTGTTTTGCATCGAGTCGAGGACCTCGTTGGCGACCTGTCGGGGGATTTGCCCTCTGCGTTTGGAATCAGCAACTCTGGTTCTTGCTGGCTTGAAGGAAGTGGTACTCACGGCGTCTCTTCCCGACTGAGAACAAGACTTTCTTTGAGAAACGAGGAATGGCGGTACAGCTCAACCGTGCCCTCCTCTGGGTTCAGGTTGAGGTGATCTCTCAGCTCGGCCGTGGGCACGAATCGAAGACCGGCCTCCTTGATGAGGCTCCGAGCCGTGACCCGGTCGCTCATCCTCTGCGAAGCCGCGTCTTCTACGTCTTCTGAGTCGAGAACCGTGTGGTCGGTGGCAGGAAAGGCAGCCGACAGGAACTGCGTCCAAGACATGTCGTCCCCCCAGCGGACGGGGTGAACTCCAAGTTCTAGTCGGTCTGACAGGCGGCGATCCATGCAAGGCGTTGTCGTGGTCATGACTCTCAAGGCGAGATTGAAAGCCCTGTTTTGGTCATCTCTAGTTGGAGCATGCTTGTCGTCTGTGGCGGCGAAATGAGACATGGTCAGCTCTGATCGTTTGATGTTGGGGTTCTCCCTCAGGACTCGGATGATATCAAACAAGTCCTCATGGCTGCCCAAAGCTGGAGGGACACCGACGATAATGTCAGGAACGTAGCCTCCGGTGATATTTCATTTCTGTAGTAGTCGAAGAAGGGCGCCATCCTCGGCCAACGCCTTCTCGGACAAGGTGATGATGAGCATGGTTGCAGACCCGGCTCAAGCTGGCACGTCTCACAGAACTTCCAGTCCCATAGGGCTCTGACAAGGCCCGTCAGAGACTTGCTGGAGGGGGAAAGAATACTTCCGCCCGAGGCAGAATCGAGGCTCCGCCCGTTTTCAAAGCTCATCGGCGAAGAGACGACCCGGAGAGCAGACGCTGTCATCGGGAGGCTCAGCATCCTCCTCGAGGCATACTTGTCAAAGAAGATGAGGAAACCCCCTTCACTGGCCATCCGACTCGTCGTGCTGGGCGTGACTAAAGCAGAGGCCAAGCCCTGCCTGGTCTTTTTCTGCGACAGCAAGAAGGTCGCTCACGATAAGGTCAAGAGGTTCCTGTGCAAGCCCAGAGCCAAAGAGCTATACCAACCTCCAGATCCCGGCTTACCCTCGTTCGAGGTCCACGTTGTCGAATCTTCGCCCAGGAGGTGCGCCCTTGCCGCCGTCGACATACCGTTGCCCGAGGATGGGCTGGCGGTGACACGCTGCGGAATGCCAATCTGGTTTGTCCCAGATGGATCGCGCAAGTTGGCAACCATGGGGGGCATTGTAGAGATTTGGCACTCTTTTGACAAGACGGCGCTGTACGGCTTGACTGCTGCCCATGCGGCCGTGGATACTGAAGAGTCTTCTGAGGATGACGAGTGGACGGAGGATGAAGACACGGTTAGCGAGGAAGAGACCGGGAGCTACAATGCTGGGTACACCCCTGCTACCGAGATCGACTGGGGCGCGTGGACCGATTCTTTCCAGGGGCGGGTGTGACGGTATGGGTCGATTCCCAAGGGATAAACCTAGCGTGCTGGGTTTATGTTGGCAGATGGATCAGGTGCGTATTCTTGGACGGTAGTCACGTCTGGTAATGTGCTCAAAGGTATTGAGTGTAACCAAGTTGTATTGATAGCTGGGTAGCTAGAGTCTAGGAAATGCTAATGATCGTGGGTTCTATATACTAATGGTCGTGATGTTGGATCAGTGGCCTGGTAGCTGGATCAGTACTGATCGTGTCTGATCAGTGCTGATTGCGAGGTCTTGGCGCTGATCGTGCTATGGTTGGACGAAATTTGTGGGGGGTAAGATGACGTGCAAGCGCCACGTGACCTAGGCATGTTCAAGCCATGACATTATAGA
>JABFEP010000949.1:0-10651 GCA_013618265.1 Fusarium albidum
TCTGACGACACCGGCGCTGCCAGACTTGGTGGCAGAGGGCTGAGCAGCACCAGTGGAAGCCTTGGTAGCGGAAGAGCCGGAGCCGGAACCGGAACCGGAGCCAGAGCCACCGTTGTTGATGCAAGCAAAGGAGATCTTGGTGACGTCGGAACCCTGGGTAGGGCCATCGAGCGTCCAGTCCATGTTGACATAAGGCCAGCAGATGCGGCCCTCGGACATGGTGACCATGTCGCCGGCAACGTAGGTGTCGTCAGAGCTGATGGACTCGCCAACCTTCTTGCCAGTGCTGTCGACGAGCTGGAACTTGGTGCCGGCGAAGGTGCCCTTGCAGCCCATGGCCTCGAAGGGGCAGATGGGGTTGGAGATCTCCTCCCAGGTGACGAGGGCGGTCGAGGCGTCAAAGGTAGCAGCGTGGGCGTTGGAGCAGTCGTTGGCGCCCTCGGTGATCCAGTTGACCTGGCTGTCACCGTCGGCAGCACCGACCTCGGAGGTGGCCTGCTCGCCGACGAGGGTCTTCTTGTCTGAGAAGAGGGCGATGGCGGTGTTGCGGTTGTTGGTGCGGTTCTGAGAGTGGGTGTAGCCCTCGCCCATCCAGTCGTTGAGAGTCAGGTCGATGGCGCCACGGGAGACCCAGGAGAAGATGTACGAGTCGGAGCCGACGAAGCGGGCAAGAGAGCTGTAGGAGCCGCCCATCCCGCCCATGGGCTCGTTGCTGGCACCGTTGATGACCATCTCGTTGGAGACCTTGACGCCGTTGTTGCCCATGCCCTGGGTCTCGGTGTTGAGCCAGATGGCACCCTGGTCCTCGGCGCAGAGGGAGGCGAAGGGAGGCGCGTCGGCCTCCTCAAAGGCAATACCGGTGTTGTGAGAGCAACCCCACGAGGAAGAGGCACCGGCGATCTCCTCGATCTTGCCCTCGGGAGTGATGTAGCGGATGGCATCGCCAAAGTGGCCAGAGGCGGAACCAGAGTAGGAAGTGACAACAATGTAGGCAGCATAGTAACCGGCCTTCTCGGAGAAGACGAGGTCACCGTTGATGTCGGGAGAGGCAAGAGAGTCGCCGCCAAGGCCGGGGCCACCGAGGAGGGTTCGGAAGGTCTGCTTGCCATCGGTGTAGCGGTAGACGACGGGGAGAGGGTGCTCAGACTCTCCAGAGACGATCTCATTGGTCAAGAGGGCGAAACCGTCGTTGTGAGCAACAAGACCGCCGGCCTCCTTGCCGTCCTTGACACTGACAGCATCGCCAACAGCGGCGAAGGTCTCGGGGTCGACGCCCTGGACGTGGATGCCGGTACCGCTGGAGTCGAGGTAGGCAAGGAACGCCTTCTTTCCGTCGGGAGAGACGGCAAAGGGAGTTCGGCGGTGGTGAGGGAAACCGGTCCAGTAAGCTTCCTGGACAGGGTTGAAGGAGCTGCCCAGAGTCAGAGTGTCGACATGGTTCTCGAGCGAGGACGAGGTGAGCTGGGCGGCCGCCAGCGCCAGGCCGGCAGCAAATGTGAGGAGGCGAGACATGTTTGATCGGCGAAACACGACTTATACAAGAAACGAGAGTAGTTTGATCCACGGAAAGAGAGTGTATCGAGTCGGGCTAGTAAAGATCGTCAACAGAAACAAAAGAATGTAAATTGGGATTAGACCCCAGGTCGAATCATCCAAAGCCAGAAAGAAGTTGAAGCTGTAACTAACTACTCTTCCTCTCCTCGGCCGAAGCGAGCGGCATCAACTCTTTTAAAGAAGGACGAGGCCATCTTGCCCCCCGGAAACAACGGCCTCGGCCAAGCATCGCCTATCCGGCCGGCGAGCGGTGGAAAAATTCACGGTGCCCCGTATTGACGGAGATTTCGGGCTTGACGCCGCACTCGAGCAGCCACTCATTTTACATCAGACAGTAAACGGGTGAGGGGACACGATCAAGCATGGTCATGGTGTTTCAAGCCCTGGTCCAACTGTCAGCGACTCTAGGGTCTGAGAGAACCCTCAGCTCACCCTTGTAGCGTACAGTCAGGCTGGGCCTGACAACTCGAGAACCAGTGGGCTCACTGCGGGTGGAGCGCCAGCGGTCGTCTGCCCCATCTAGGCCTAATGTGAGGCCAGGACCCTTCCTTCGGATCCCAGGTCATCATTGACAGTTTCGAATCGCGCCTTATGCGGATAACAAACGAGATGGGAGCGCAGGAGTAGGAGCACCGGGTCATCGCAGGTGGGCGCATAGGAACAAGAGAGTTTGACGCTGTCAGGGTCCTTTGTTCCAGGACAAGGAGAGCCTTGATAATCGTTCTAGACGTTGTCAACAGGAAATGATGGGATGAGTGCCCCCAGCTTCGGGTTCGTACTCAATGCGCGGGTTCCCGAACTGCGCACTCCCCGATCGATAAAGCACTCTCTGCTATCCATACAGAGGTACGTAATTAGTACATTGCCCTGTTTCTATTATTCCCATGTTGTTTCTGTTGAGACTGATGCCCCTCTGCCCCTTTCTCAGGCCGACCCAAGGGGCAGAGGACAGGGCTTGAGCTCCCTGTTTCGAGTGGCTTGGCCTGCGACAGACTCCATCCAGCTGTAACCTTGGGGATGCCCTCGAAACGAATCGAACATGGCCGATTGCGAGTTGATAATATGATCGCCATTCTGTCCAGTCGACGGGAAACGAGAAAAAGACGGGCATGGGTGGTCAAGGGTTTCGAGGTTCGGGCCTGTCATCAACGCCGCTCACCCAGGCTCGTCTCGTCGGTCTCGTCTCGTCTCCGCAAACATAAGGCTAGTGCCCCCGAGGTGAATTATCTGCCGAAGGAACAAACGAGAGTATGGATAGCAGATCATTTAAATGTAACATGCCTAAAAGCCGGGCGCTCCGGGTACGTATTGCAAGGGGCTCAAAGTCAATGAGGCATGAAAAGGAATGGGTTGAGTGTGGAAACAGGCGGCGATGAATGGTGGATGAAATATCCGTAACATGGACTAGACTGGACCAGTGGAGTGCAGTGGCCAGTGGCCAGTGGATGGCTGACGAACCATGCGCTAAATCCGCAACCGATCACAGCCCCGTGCCTCACGTGCTGCCCCTAGCTGGTGACTAAACCCGGGCCCCCTACAAGTTCGGCCGCCTCCGCTCTGCCAGGTACCCGCAAGCCCTGAGATGAGCCATGGAGAAGCTAGGCCACATTCGGCCGCTGTTCGACTCCCTACTCTCCGCCCGACTTTAAGCCTCTCCTGTTCCCAGTTTTCCGATGGCCTCCCTGCGCGCCTTGTTGTTCCCGTTCCTTGAGAGCTCGTATCGTGAATGAGTCTGGACCACGAGAGACAAAAAAAAAGGAAAGAAAAAAAAAAAAAAACAGCCTTGCAGAATAGGAGGCGCTGCCTGAAATCACCTCCACGCCATCCAATCCCTCATCCCTCCTCTCGCATTTACGTACTCCTGTCGTCGTGTTTCCAGGCATTCCAACAACGAGAGGAGAGCTTGATTACTACTACTTTCCCCGTCTCCAGTCAACCATCCCCCCTCCCATCCATCCATCGTCAGCATCTCTGCTCTGGTGGGTATCGGGAATCAGCGCAGACGTGGCCCCCGATGCTCGGATCCCTTACCAGGCCGACGAGGAAGTGCATCAATGATGTCCTCCTCATTTTGGCCTTGATTGGCGGTGTCATCTCCATGATCCTGGCCTTTCTCGTCTGGATCGCAGGCACAACGATTATTCCTGGCAAAGGTGACCAGCCTGATCATCTGCTCTGGAAGTCTCTGGCACTCGTTCGGGTAGGTTCGGCCTCTCTTATCCTCTCTTCTTATCCTCTTCTACTCTCTTATGTTCTCTCATGTTCTCCTCCACCCTCTTATCCTAGCTGGATCTTCTCCGGCCCCCCGGACACTGACTAACTTGATCCCCCCGTGTTTCTAGTTTGACGGAATCGTCCCCAACAATGACACCTCGGAGTTCCTGGTGCACATGTACTGGTTCGCCAGCTCGTTCGGCTGGGAGTATCCCGCGTCCCCCAAGGGCGTGCCCAAGGCTGGCATCACCGAGTCCGGGCTGCGCTACTCGTCGACCATCCTGAGCGACCTCCACCAGATAGCCAGGGAGCTTCACCTCCCGGAGGACACGTGGGACTGCCCCAGGCCCGGCCCGTACGAGGACCCGTGCGGCAACATCTTCTTCGAGTCGTGGCGGAGCTTCATGGTGGCCGACGGGCTGCCCATCATCAGCTGGCTCCTCTGGGTGACGCTGGTGTCGGCGTTCGCCTTTGGCGTCGTCAACCTCGCGCAGGAGTGGGTGATGCGCCACCGGCCCTACTGGATGAGGTGCCGGTGCATCGTGGGCAAGCGGTGGTGCCCTTGCCCCAGGGGCACCAGGGACGAGATCGAGAACCTCGACGACTTCACCTGGGACAAGATCCGCCTCTCGTACTGGGCCCTCCTGTCGGCGTACCTCGGCGTCGCCGCCCTCCACGCCTGCATGACGTCCGTCTTCTTCGTGCGCTTCATCCACTTCTTCGAGGAGCGCCTGCCCGAGGGCATCAGCATGCGCCCGCAGAGGCAGTTCGTCTCCGAGGTGCTGCTCTGGGTCGCCTTTGGCTTCAGCGCCTTCAGCGCGCTCTGCATGGCCGTCAAGTGGAAGCTGAGCAGGAGGCCAAAGGGCTGGGTGGAAGGGGAGAGCCTGGCCCGCCTGGAGCGATCAAACTTTGACAGCGACGGAGGGAGGATTGCCAACGACGCGCGATATACTGACTAGCTGGAGAGTATTTACAGACACATAATAGAGCGTTATTAACCTGACCTCAACACCATCAACACGGCCTTCCTTTGAGTCTGACATCCCATGAGTTGACGAGAATGCCAAGTCTCAACCCCAGAGCAATATCCCCTCCGCTCGCCAAATGACCGCCTCCATATTTGTCATGGGCTGCAACCCCGCAACCGGAGATCCACCAGCTCTCCCATCCATGCACATGGTTGGAGGGTCCTGTAGT
This sequence comes from Fusarium albidum, assembly GCA_013618265.1. NCBI lineage: Eukaryota > Fungi > Ascomycota > Sordariomycetes > Hypocreales > Nectriaceae > Fusarium > Fusarium albidum. The sequence continues at coordinate 4,966 of JABFEP010000949.1, forward strand.
TCGCAGCTGGACATGGATAGTGCGGCCGCGGGAGTTGAGGTCTAGCTTTATCTCGGGCGGGGATCTGATAGTCAACCTCCGGACCGGCGACCGGACCGGTGTTGTTATAGGGCGCAGTTCAAGTCATTAAAGAGTAGGTTCATCATCTATTCGTCCTGGTCGTTTGTTATTTCAGTGCCTTCTTCATCATTTTCAGACATCCTACTAAAGAACGCAATGCTCTCAACTGCCCTCCGAACCACTCCCTTGAGGAGACTCCTCACCCGCTCCATCAGCAACGCCGCACCAAGATCGACCCTCATCCACCACAAGGCCACACAGCCTCCGTCAAAGATCCAGACTCGCACCATCCAGCAGTCGACACCACTCGCCCCCAGCGCCGATGCCACGGCAGAGAAAGCGCACGTCAGCAACGATGCAGCCAGCAGCAGCAACCAGAACTTTGCAGCCGTCGCAACGGGCGGCATCCCCTACCCCGGGATCCCAAGGATCGAGGACCCGTACCGGAAGCGCCAGTGGCAGCTGGAGCACATGGCCGGGGCGTTCCGCGTGTTTGCCCGTATGGGCTTCACCGAGGGCGCCGCAGGCCACATAAGCGTGCGAGATCCCGTCGAGCCCGACACATTCTGGATCAACCCGTAGGCTCTCTCTCATCTCATGAATTTGAAGGCATGCTGACCATCCCAGCTTGGGAGTTCACTTTGGCATGCTCAAGGCCAGCGACATGGTGCACATCAACGAGGCCGGCCAGGTCATCGGGGGTAACCGCGTGGCCGTCAACGCCGCCGGCTTCATGATCCATTCCGCCATCCACAAGGCCAGGCCGGACGTCCACGCGGCGTGCCACGCGCACTCCAAGCACGGCAAGGCCTGGTCGACGTTTGGCAGGCCCCTCGACATCATCAACCAGGACGCGTGCATGTTCTGGAACAACCAGAGCGTCTACTCGAGCTTCGGGGGAGTGGTGCTCGCCGCCGAGGAAGGCGTGCGCATCGCCGACGCCCTCGGGCCGGTCAACAGGGCCGTCGTCCTGCAGAACCATGGCCTGCTCACCGCTGGGGGCACCGTCGACGAGGCTGCCTACCTGTTCTCCCTGATGGAGAGGTCGTGCGAGGTTCAGTTGCTGGTGGAGAGCGCGGGGCTGCCCAAGAGGGTCATTGGTGATGAGGAGGCTAGGTATACCTATGAGTTTAACGCTGATCCGGTGAGTTGTCAGACCCCTACTTTGTGGACATCCCCTGAACAGGACACCCACTAATCGACTTCATAGGAAACACTATACACAGAGTTCCAGCCCGACTTTGAGTACGAAGTCTGGAAGTCAGGTGGCGCCCTCAAGTCTGGAGTCTAGGGCTAACGTTTAATGCACTGTATATAACGAATTGACCATTGACCATGGAATCAGTGTCTGGTCCTCGAATAGAATGAATCATGATGAAACCCAGAGTCCCCCTCGAGACGCCCATCAGCCGTCTCAATCGAAGCCCGCGGCTCCGCCCCCGTCTCCTTCTCATCCGGGGTCCTGCTCCTCAGCGACAGGTGCGAGAACGACTTGTACAGGCCCCCACCGCTGCCCCTGCCCAGCAGCCTCTCCTTGATGCTCGAGGACCTCGACGGGTTCGCGTCATCCGAGCTACCACCTCTAACCTGCATCTCCGGGGGCGGCGAGACCTCCACCGCCGGCAGCTCGGGGATGTCCTCGGCGTCGCTCCCTTGCTCCTCTAGCGGGGGCACGGCGGCCGACGACGACGAGGAGAGTGCCTCCGGGGCGAAGAGCTCCCTCGGGAACCCGCTGAGGGAGAAGAGGGGCCCTATGGAGCCCTGGAAGAGGCCGCGGTTGTGGTGGTGCCGGTATCCCTCCTGCTGGAGGCAGAGCGATAGGCGCGTCAGGCTCGACTGGGAGGTGCCGTCGATCTCGAGGTTGGTTGGCAGCTGGAAGATGCCCGGGCCGCACATGGTCTCGATGGTCTCTGACGGGATGGGAACCTCGTGCTGCGCGTGGTCGCTCGAGGCAAAGTTCTCCTCCAGGAAGAAGAAGGGCATCGAGTGCGTGCCGTGGATGTAGTCCCGGAGGATGCGCCCGAGCCCCTTGAGGTCGTTGCTCCTTTCTTCGAAGCGACAGCGGATGTTTCCTAGCGAGTTCAGTAACAGTAACCCCGTCACCTCTACAGAGTCAGCCACTCACCAACACACTTGTACTGCCCCGCCCCTCTGCTCTGGGAATCAGACCCCGTCTTCTCAAAGTAGAAGCAGCTCGCCACCAGCCTGTGGGCCGCCTCGTAGATCTCGGGGTTGTGCCTCATCGTGCTGACCGTGTGCCTCTCAATGTTGGGCACCTCCTTGACGTCGTCGAGATTCGGCCTCGCCCCCTCAAAGTCGACGTTGACGCGCATGTTGCGGCCGCCGTCGTCCCACGCCCCGCTCATCCGGCCCTGCTCGGCCGCCGTCCCGTCGCGGTACCGCCTCCACACCTCCTCGCAGTGGAGCTGGTTGTCAAAGTCGATGGAGCTCGCCGTCCGGAGCTTGTTCCTCAGGTCCGACACGGGTCGGGGGCTCCTCGGGCGCGGGCTGTCCGGCGAGCTTGGAGAGTTGAGCAGGAGACCTGTGAACTGCGCTCTCGTCCGGATGCTCCGGCCGGTCCCGATGGACAGGAAAAAGTCCGGCGACCAGTCCTTCACCTCACCCCAGAGGAGCTTCCGCTCGCTGTCCGCCACCTGGACGGGACAGTTGTGGTGCACTGCGCCGTCTGTGTATGCCGCCATCGTCTCGGCCTGGATGAACGGCTTGAAGTAGCGAGGCGAGGCGGCGGTCGCCCGGGCGGCCTCCCAGATCTTGAGCTCCGTCGCTGGGTCCTGGGGCCTCACAAACCTGTACGGCACTATGGAGGAGTCAGCGAGTCAGCAGTTGAATTGCAGAGACTGGGGGCATTGCGGTAAAACTCACGGCCATCACGTTCCCCTTCCGTGTTGTAGTTGGACATGACGACGGGTTGGTTCTCGCTTGTCGAAGTGACAGCAACCCGTATGGCGGTCGAGTTCTCCGGCTTGGATCCCCCGTACAGGAGCGAGTGCTCGTCAAAGACGGACTGCAGAGCCCTCTCGAGCGGCTTGGTCTTGTAGTAGCTCTTGTGGCTGATGACGGTGATCTGCTTCAGAGGACGCGAGGTAAAGGCCAGGCCGCAGAGGGCCCTGAAGTGTGACATGCATTGGTCGACGCTCCAATGCTTGACCCCCAGGCCGAGGGCGATGATACCGCCAGTGCTGTCAATGGTCGTCAGTATCGCGTTCCTGGCCACGACGGACTACAACATACCTGCTGCCAACTATCAGATCGAAAAAGTTCTGGATTCGGACGTGGCTTCCCAGCGCCTCCTCGATCGCCTGGAGGACCAGAAGCTCAATGATCCCTCGCACTCCGCCCCTGCGCATCTCTGTCAGCTTGGGACAATGTCCAATATAGGGGGCATCACTCACCCATCCAGGCACAGCACCCTCACGCCAGCCTCCTCGGGCTTGAACCGGATCCGCGCCGGCTGCGGCCAGCGGGTCTCCCAGTCGTGAAGGGGGCAGCCGTATAGCTTGTACAGGCCCTGTCCCGCGTCAACGCCATAGGACTGGACGCATGTCTTGCAGAGAATGTGGCCGCAGGGGAGCTCGTTCTCCGGGATCTTCCGCACGCAGCAGAGGCACGTCGAGTTGCTCTTGAAGCTCGACACCGGGCGGTCGCGCTCAGCGTTCCTGTAAAAGGTCGCCATGACGTCTCGGTGTATCGACGGGATGATGGTCTTCTCCTCTCGGTCGATCGCGAACTGCTGCACTCTATCGTCCAGAGCTCTGACGTGCCCTTCGATCTCGTCAAGCCACGTGGGAAAGAAGTTATCAATGTCGAACGGCGGCATGTAATGGCCGCGGCCCAGTATCTTTCCAGTATGTGCCTGGTGGCCCTTCTTGTGCGAGTTTCTGGCGTTGCAGCACTGGTCCCCGTCTCGCTCAAAGGAGCAGCGCATCCAGTGGTCGCAGAACTCCTCAAAGGCCTTGCCCAGAGGCTCAATGTAGGTGGTTCGGAGAAGATCCGTATAGAGGCCTGGCAACATGTCAGCTCGTCATCTAGAGTTTGGTAGGGGAGTTCTAGTATCACCTTGCGTCTTATCCCTCGTAGCGGCAAGTATGACACAGGAGGCTATCGGGAGGCTGAGCTTTGAAAACATGGCCCTCACGCGGCCGTTGCGCCTGTCGTGGCTGCTATACATGGACAGCATGAGGTTGAGTATGTGCCCGCTAAAGTCCTGCGGCAGGGGGGCGTGGCGGCGCGCCTCCTCGGCAAAGTCAAAGGGCTCGTCCAGCCGCCTGGAGAAGTGGTCGTACGCCGAGTTGACGTACCGGGGGAGCATCTCGGCGTTGAGCAGCATGCGGATCCTCTTCTTCTGGGCGTGGGAAAGCGCGCACTTCCTGTTTATGGTGTCGTACAGCTTCCCGATCTGCTCGTCGATCTTCATGTAGCGTCCTTTTGCGGGGATCCTGACGACCGTGACGGAGGAGTAGTAGTACTCGAGGAGGTCCCTCGTCGTCCTGATGCCCTTGCCGAGGGCTTCCAGCCTGGCGAGGATGTCCTGCAGGGCCGACACCTGGTGCACTGACTCCTGGTAGTCGCCCAGGAGCCCGCGGGTGGCTGTCTCGATGTCCCACTGCTCCTCGTCGATGCCGGTCTCGGTCGCGTTGAGCACGATGACCAGGTGTGGCAGGCTCGGTTGGTTGATGGACTTGTCGATCGACTTTGCCGCCCAGTTGACCAGCTGCATCAGAACTTCGGTCTGGAATGTCCTGGGTGGTAGTCACAGTTAGATTTAACCCTCAGTCAAACCTCCCCAAGAGTCATGACTTACCTGGCCTCGCGAAGGACAAACACCACGACGTCGGAAAAGGTGTAGAGGATCCTGGGGAACAGGCTCGTCACGGCATACTCGCGCGACTGGGTGCTTGGGTCGTCCGCCCAGGCGAGTTTCTTCTTCAGCTTCTTCTGCTTGTTCTTGATAAACTGCCGGGGCTTCTTCCCGCCGTCCATCTTCTCCCGATGCGCAAGGCCCCGAGGGGCGTTTTCGCCGCCGGTCATGCCCTCGCAGTCGGCGTAGAAGATTGGCTTCTGAGCAAAGTAGGTGCCGGGGTCCTCATACAGATGGACGTCGCCTGTCGTGGGGATGTTGTCACCCACGAGACCGGGCACAGGCGTGGCAGAGTCGGGCCAGTCGGCGGTGCTCCCAGCCCTCGCCTGCTGGCCGCTGATCAACATCTTGATGACTGTGCTCTTCCCGGCTCCTGCAGGTCCAAACTGTCAGCCATCTTTGCTTGAGGTCAATAATTGTCTTGAGCAATATACCTGTCTGTCCAACAAAGGACACGAGCTGAGGGAACCGCTCCGAGTGATCTACAACCCGACTCTTGTCCAGCATCTCGACAAGCCGGTTCGAATAGTGTAGGTACGGTTGATTCGCCTCCTTCATGACCCCAAACCAGGTGGTATTGGCATCGCTCTCGTGTCGTCTGTTCTGCTCCGCCTGCGTAGGCTGGCCAAAGATTCCCCTGAGCCGGTTTATGACCTCCTCGTCGACCTTTTCGTGCCCGCGGCCATCAATGCCAACCTTGCCAGGCTATAAACGAGCTTGTCAGCGTTCTTCACTTCAGATTGAGGG